>KZ119479.1:44898-63279 GCA_002153405.1 Mycosphaerella populi pn0402
TTCTTTCTTTCTTTCTTTCTTTCTTCTTTTCTCTTTTTGAATAACTAGAATCACTAACTAGTATGAATACCAAGCAAAGTTGGTTCGCGTGCGAGGGGGTTTTTGCTTATGATGACCATAGAACCCAGAATCTTGTACTAGTTTGCTGGTCATCTCAAATTGTTCGTTTCACCGTGATATTAGTTGTTCCCTTAGTTGTCTAATCAAATCACATGCTGCCGTTTTATATCTCTATACCAAAAGCGAACCATGCAACAACACTACCCATCAGTGCTATTCCAATAACGGCATTGATGCCAACTTTCGCGGCGATGCTGTATGGAACCAGAGTAAAGTACTCGCGGGATAAAGCCATCTTCGAATTAGACCAGATAGTCGTAGTAATTCCAAACCAAGCGATGATCCATATATATCCCACGAATTTGTACCAAAGGGGCGTTGGCCTATCTTTATCACTCGGACCTCTTTGTATAGATACCAATCGACTCCAAAGGGCTTGCACTCCATCTTCAAGCATAATACCAAGTGCCTGAAGTTGGAAGAATGTCATTGCGCCCGAGTACTTGGGAGGAACACCTTGTAACCAGTCTGTGCCCACATGCATCAGAGCCGAAAGAAAGAATACAATTGAGATATTTGTATATCTCTCTAGAATAGATGGCCTAGGCAGTCTTAGTATATCCCGTGAAATGAAATTACTCATTGTCGTGAACCCTTTGCGTGGGCCCTGATGCCAGAATTTTCTATCCAAATTATTAGCAGTGGTCATGATACACCCGGGCAAGTAGAGCCTCCTACCCCCAGAATTTCCGGATCGTATACGCATCTGCCATCCTACTAAACGCAGGCGGCCAGTCATTAGGGCTCTCTGGCATGAAACTATTGAAGATAATCGAGACAGCGCGGTAGTGAAGATCAAGTGTGATGCGGCTGCCAACGAACCAAGTGACCATGTTCCCGAAGACACGCTTTGCCCATTGTGTGGGTGTTATATTCCACTCAATGGGAGTGGAGAGACCTGGCGCTGGACCTTGAGTTAGGGCTTTTTGACGTGTTGAAGTTTGGAGTATGTCCACGACAAGATACTGCAGCACAAAGATCGTACATTGGCGGAGTAGCCACAGAGCCCTAGGGATATTGGAGCCGTATGTTGCGAAATAGGCAGGTTGAGGAGGGATACTCTTGATTTGCCGTGGGGTGTTAATTCCTCGACCGAAAGCAGAGGTCTGGAGAGCGTGGTAATAGCAACCAAGAGCACTGTTCAGATGGTCTGGTCGCTCGCGGGATAACTCAGTTTCATCAATTGGATCGATCAATAATAGATCTAGGCCGAGAGTGGCTTTGCCCGCGATGGAGGATACAATGGCAACACGCGTCAAAGATGGGTTGTCAACTTGATAAGCGACGAGGCTTGTAACCCATATCATATAAGGAACAACCAGGTAGCGGAATATCGACCATTTGGGGGTTTTGAGCAGGACCAGAGAAGGAATTGAATACTGAAGAATAATAGCTCCGGCGAACCAGATAATCTCGGCTTGGTAATAATGCATCTTGCGCTGAAGGACAGGCGAGAAGAAGTGGCTGAGCAGGCCAGAGACAGGTGCTTATAATCCCAGGTTGCGGTGGGTGCAAGATCTATCAATTGGGGGCCGCAACTCGAAGGATCTCCCAGGCATCTGTACCAGAGCAGGTTGGGAGTTATACGCGGATAGACTTATACGCGGAAACACAACTCCAATACTACTTACTCTCGTAATTTTGAGGTTTCGTCGTAGTATGTAGTAGGACTCGTATTTCACATCCGAACACTAGCTATACATAAGCCCCGGTCAAACCCTGATCTCGAACGCCTAGCCCAAAAACCTCCGACAGAACACCACATATGCCATGCTCCCAGTCCCCGAATGCTATCGTACAAGTTCATAGATAAAGAAACACATTGATCAGCCATGACTGCGCCTTTTCAGCAAACGCCTGAGTCGCCTGGAAGCCTTGATAGCATCTTCCGTCAAAAACTCGCTTGGGGGCTCGAATTCCTTTTCTGTTAATTCTGGAATCGGGTGTCCAAATGGCAGTCCGGTTTCTGTCTGATCAGTCTCCTCCAGGATTGGAGAACCATCCCATTGGAGATCATCCTCAGGAAACCTAATAACTGGTTCCTCGGTTGGAGCTGGTGGTGGGGCTGGTGGAGGGTCAGATGCCCGAGAGAGGAATGAATCAAGTGTTCTCTGGTGTTTTGCAGGTGGCTTTTGGTCCTTGGCGGTTTTTTCTACAGGGCTAGGGCCCGGCACAGGTTTCGCTTTTGTCTTCTGCGTGGTTAACGTCGGTTTCGCTGGCTTAGCACCAGAGGCTGATCGAGCCTCTTGGTGTAGCTGCCGTGCAGCCCATGCATCCACATCGCTGGGATCGGGGGTGCTAGGTGTTTCTGTCCCTGGAACGGGGGAGCTTTCTGCTTCTTCGGCAGGTCGTGACCGTTTTCGTGAGCGTCGGGGGTCCTGCTCTAAATCAGCCGTAGTGGGGGGCTTTTCTTTGACTAGTCTGCGTCGCTTCTCTTCGTCTTTCCAAGCTTGGAACTTGTTGACAAGGGCAACGAGTTCTTGTATGAGGATTTGTCGTTTTGGCTCATAGAGCTTCTTTTCGCTCTCGTGCACGCCGACTAGCCCCATGACTCTCAGCCATTCTGGACTTTGCAACTCTTCAAGTAGGCGATCCAGTGCCTGCTTCTCGTGCTGCGCTCGATCACGCTCAATGTTTCGCAATTGTTTTTCCTGGCGTTCAAATTTGCGGTGGGCTTTAAAGTACAATTCATCGCCCAGCGGATCAACACCCAATGAGTGTGATTCAGACGCTGGAAGATCTATCGACTCACAATCGTACAGTTTCATGAGAGGGTTTCCAAAGGGTGTTGGGTCTGGTTTAGAGGGAAAAGGTAAGGGTTCGGAGAGGTCACCCAACAGAATGATTGTCGTATTCCCCGCAAGGGTTTCCACTGAGGTCTGTTAGCAGGTCTTCGCGGAGCATCTTCAGGACCTTGGGACTCACCAGGCTTGGTAACTTCAAGGCTGATTATTTGTTCATAATTGTAAAAGTACTGAGCCAGCTCGCTCTTGCACCGAGAGCCGCTATCCGCCGAACGCAACGAACGTCTTTCCGAGCCACCCGTAGGAGCAGAAGATTCACCCTCGATCAACTCATTGGGGGGATGCAGCGACTTTTCTACACCGGCCGGGCTTCTCAGCACAGGCTGCCCGAGCTGCAAGGTTTGGTCATCATCTGTAGCAAGATTTGCAAGCTCTGTCTTCGAGATCGTATCGCGTCGGCGCGGCGGACGCGTTGTGGGTGACTTCGGAGGCCCTTTTTCCGCCTCAACTATCAAGGAAGAACGCCTGGGGCGCGTTTTGGGAGCAGACACGCCAGCTATAGGCGAGATCGTGTCCAATGGGTCTGGGGATTCGCGTGCATCGCGCAGACGGTCTAGGATGGAGGGATTTTCACGGTCGGAAGGACCACGGGGTGTGCCAATGCTCCCATTTCCATTCACATGTGGATGACCGGGGGTTCGGAATTGGTGTGCAGACGCGATGGTGTCGACAGAAGAGGAAGACTGGCGGCGAGCGCGCCGCGTCGACGTCCGCGGGCGCGCGGCCTTCAAGGGGGGGTTAGCTGGTCGGACCTTTGCGGCAATCGATGGAATATCGTGAGTGGCGGCCAGGCAGTCTGGTGAGCTCCTGCGACGACGTGGGCGATGCTCGAGCTGGGTACGCTGTCTTTTCATTGGCGGCGCCTGGCTGTCAATGTCCGAGTGGTCGTCGGGGGTTCGTCGCAAAGAACCACGGAGCGAAGGCCCCGACAGATGGGGCATCGCTCGACAATGGAGACGCAAAAAAGATCTCAATGTCGCATAATGCGGCGGCGAGAAAAGGAAGGGCGACGCGATCGGCTGGGAAGAGTGTCGTTTCTGATTTTGAATCAGGGAGGTCGGGAAGGTCGTCAGGGCCAATACATGGACGAGGTTCTTGGCACCTGGTCGTTGATATACTGTCGCGACCCTCGACCTTGAAATTATGGCCTTTTTGTTACTTGCAGAACCTATAATGCTACTTGCACATATTTGCCTAATCGTGACCAGCTTCGCCAATTGCCAGAAACTATTCTGGTATTGCACTTGTCCCGGCTATACAACACCGGCTGTACCAGATTGCTCTCGCGCTCTCTACGTATAGAAAGCATATATCTAAGCCTACACAGGTCACGCAGCCCACTCCGAATAGGCCATCAATTTGACCCTGTAATCTAACTTATTGGATTTTCCCAATTGCTGTACTTGAAGCAGGAGTGGGATTTGACTCCGACCCCCACGTCGAGCCTGGGTGGGGAAGGCTTCATCATGGAGATCCCGGACATCTCGACGCGGCGATGAATCAAAAAGCAGCGGAATAGCCATTGATACTGTTTTTGTATATGCTGCTAAAGCTGATAACTGAATGATCTTGGTCAAACAACGCCATTGTTTTGATGGGAAACAGGGCAAAGGCGATCAGTGTCTCCAACATCAACCCCGCATAAAAGACGTGGGGGGAAACGGGGTTTCCTCCGTGAGGAACACGGCGAGTTGTACATCCCACCAGCTAATCAGACATGACAGACAAAGACGTGGGGGTAAAGGATCCAGAACTTTTGCAGGTTATTTAGTCTGCGCGCTGTCCCGGATTCCAACGGCTCCGTCACCCTCGTGCGAATAGTTCGGATCGCTTCTAGTAGGTTTTTCTCCTCCCCCCCCCTTTGGTGCGCGCGATTGGACGGGACTGACCATGACAGATAAAATATACCCCCTTCTTCAATATGTCGACTGGAACCAGGCACAATCCCCTCACTCAAGGGTTCTACGTGCCCACTGTGGCTTTCTTCAAGCCAGATGAGGAGGTCGATCTCGAAGCCACCGCAAAGCATGCAGTGTTCCTCGCGCAGAGCGGAGTAACCGGTCTGGTGACCCAGGGTAGCAATGGCGAAGCAGTGCACTTGGACCGTGAAGAGCGCAAGGCAATCACAGTTGCGACTCGTCGCGCCATTGACGAGGCTGGCTTCACCTCCATGCCCGTCATTGCCGGTACCGGTGCTCCCTCCACACGCGAGACCATCCAGTTCTCCAAGGATGCCGCCGAGTCTGGCGCCGATGCCGTGCTAGTGCTGCCTCCTAGCTACTACAAGGGCCTGGTAAACACTGAGGCCTTGCACGCTCACATCCTCGCCGTCGCGGACGCTTCTCCCATCCCCGTCCTTATCTACAACTTCCCCGGGGCCTCGTCTGGCCTCGACCTTTCGTCAGACGATATTCTTACCCTGTCGAAGCACGACAACATCATCGGAACCAAGCTGACCTGCGGTAACACTGGCAAACTGGCTCGAGTGGCAGCTGCAGCCAAGCCTGGCTTTTTGACTTTCGGTGGCTCTGCCGACTTCACGCTGCAGACCCTGATTGCAGGCGGTGCCGGTATCATTGGTGGTCTGGGCAACGTGATCCCCCGATCATGTGTTCGCGTGGGCCAGTTGTACCGTGAGGGTAAGGTGGAGGAGGCGCAGAAGCTGCAGGCGATTGTCGCCCGTGCGGACTGGGCTGCCATTCATGGTGGTTTCATCGCTGTCAAGAGCGCATTGCAGACATACTATGGATACGGGCTGCCACCTCGCCGTCCCACTGTTTCTCCCTCTGCGGAGGCTACCGCGGCCATCAAGGAGGAGTTCCGGGAAAGTATGGAGCTTGAGAAGTCATTGAAGGCGTAAAAGAGGCCTGAGCTGGGTCAGAGCGCCGGTAGCGAATGAGTTATGAGATCTTTGTTTTTTTTTCATTAGCTGCTATAGATCGAATCACAAAGGACTATCAGTCTACTGCCCCCCATTGGTCCCCGGAGAAAAGTCCTGGCGGCGGGTGTTGCATGTCACGGTGGCATTGTTGGCCTACCACGTTCGCCCCTGGTTACCTCCGCCCCAAAACCAAGATTAGATTGCGAGATATGGTATCCCTTACAGGCGGAGCCACTCTATCCGCATGTTAATTTCAACCACTCGATCCATACTGATCCGTTGACCGCTGGGGAGTACACCCCAAGTCATGTGTATTCTGAACATAGTAATGTACTTGAGCAGGTAGGTTCGAATACACAGACAAAGGCAATATCAGTACTCCGTATGGAGAATATGGGGTAATACATAGGGCATATAGCAGCCACGCGGTAGCAAGTAGATCGCAACTTCCACGGTTGAGGTTCTATGTGGGGGGGGATGTAACCTCTCAGGAACAATTGAAACACCAGGGATTTGTTGACCATCTCCACTATGTACTAAGTTAATCCCTATTCTCCGACCATCACATTCCAGTATGTGATCGGCACGGCAACGATCTGCATGCTTTGTTGCTCTCATAAAGACCCCCGGACTCCTCTTTGCCTCACCTTGTTTCTTCTTCTCGCCCATCACCTGATCGTCATGAAGTTCTCCTTGGTGCTTGGCAGTCTGGCTGCCCTGGCCACCACCGCAGCTTCAGTCAAGGTCAACCCTCTGCCCGCTCCGCGCAACATCACCTGGGGCTCGTCTGGTCCGATCCCCGTGAAGAATGTCATTCTGCGCACCACCGATAGCCACCACCACGAGAATAAGATTGTCCAGCAGGCCTGGAAGCGTGCTTGGGACACGATCACCGATTTGAAATGGGTCCCCGCCGCCACCGAGGGCCCCGTCGCTTCGTACCAGCCTTTCCCGACCGGTGGCAGTCTCTCGAAGCGCGCCGCCACCACTATCTCCTCAGTTCAACTTTCCATCGTTGACGAGGATGCCGAGTTACAGCATGGGGTGGACGAGTCTTATACATTGGATATCACCGCTTCCTCTGGGAGCGTGAAGATTCACGCTCAGACTGCCTGGGGTGCGCTGCACGCGTTTACCACTCTGCAGCAGTTGATTATCTCCGATGGCCACGGCGGGCTGATAATCGAAGAGCCCGTTCATATCTCGGATGCCCCTCTTTACCCGTACCGTGGAATCATGCTCGATTCGGGCCGCAATTTCATCAGCGTCCCAAAGATTCTGGAGCAAATTGACGGCATGGCTCTGTCTAAGCTGAACGTTCTCCACTGGCATTTGGATGATTCCCAATCATGGCCCGTGGAGATGGAGGCTTATCCCCAGATGACCAAGGATGCATTCTCCCCTCGCGAAGTCTTCTCGAAGGACGACATTCGCCGCGTCATTTCTTACGCCAAAGCTCGTGGTGTCCGTGTCATCCCCGAGGTCGATATGCCCGGTCACTCTGCCTCTGGCTGGCAGCAGGTTGACCCGGAGATCGTGGCTTGCGCACACTCGTGGTGGTCTAACGATGTCTACGAGTACCACACCGCTGTCGAGCCCAACCCTGGTCAGCTAGATATCATCTATAATAAGACCTACGAAGTCGTTAAAGGTGTCTACGACGAGCTTTCAGATATCTTTGAGGACAATTGGTTCCACGTTGGCGCTGACGAGCTCCAGACCAACTGCTATAACTTCAGCACTCACGTCACCAATTGGTTGAAAGAGGATCCCTCGCGCACATATAATGACTTGGTCCAATATTGGTTGGATCGAGCCCTTCCTATTTTCCGTGGCGTATCTCCTGACCGTCGCCTTATGATGTGGGAGGATGTCTATATCTCTGATCCCCATGGAACTGATGTACCCAAGGATATTGTCCTGCAGACCTGGAACAACGGGCTTGAAAACATCAAGAACTTGACCTCCAATGGGTTTGATATCATTGTCTCGTCCTCAGAATTCCTATACCTGGACTGTGGCCGTGGTGGCATCCTCTCGAACGACCCTCGCTACGATGTCATGACCAACCCCGACGGCGGCGTCAACTTCAACTATGGTGGTAACGGCGGCTCTTGGTGCGCGCCCTATAAAACTTGGCAACGTATTTATGACTACGATTTCACCGCAAACCTCACAAAGAGTGAGGCCAAGCATGTTCTTGGTGTCGAGGCACCCCTTTGGTCCGAGCAAGTTGACGATGTGACCGTCTCGAACGAGTTCTGGCCTCGTGCTGCTGCTCTTGGTGAACTCGCATGGTCTGGTAACCGTGATGCTGCTGGCAACAAGCGCACCACTTCTCTCACCCAGCGTATTCTCAACTTCCGCGAATACCTCGTTGCCAACGGTATCCAGGCTCAGGCACTGCTTTCAAAATACTGTCTCCAGCACCCACATGCCTGTGACCTATACTTGAACCAGACCGTCATTACTTAAATTATCCTTTTGCGCATCTTTCTTTCCAGTGGGTAGCGAATCTATTTTTGACCCTTTGACCACCTAAAACTGCATTTCCTCTCATGTACATAGATACCTCAACTCTTCGTCGCTCTTGGTGCGCACTTCGATAGCCAATACAATTGGTGGTCATTTTTTGGTCAACTCTGGAAACTAGAAGGTAAGAAAAAGAAAAAGAAAAAAAAAAACCTAACCCGTAAGCACACACGCCTCCATCCAGCAACAACCATTATCACCCAAATCCCAGCAATAACCCACGTTATACAATCCTCCCAAGCAACCCCCCCAGGAATCCGCCGCCAGTGCAACCACTTCCCAAGTCCGGAATTTCGTCGAATCCTCGAAACTCAGCTCATTATTCAACCACAACAGACACGTACCACCCTCAATCACGGGCCAACCAAGTAAGACCACACAGGTCACCACCGTTTCAGAATCGGACCGGCCCAGCCCATTCCGCCCATCATGCCCGCCCTCCTACGCCGTGCAACACTCTGATGCAAATCTTGGGGTACAGGGCTCTCTGCCCCATCGGTAGCCGACGTCGCACACGCGATTTGTGGCACAGCTTGTCGGATTCTCGCCACGAGGATAGGTACCTACCGATCCTATCCGCTGCGGTGCCAAATCCCGCTGCCGACCCTTTCGTATAGAGCGAAAGAGAGAGAGAGAGAGAGAGAATGAGAGAGAGAGAGAAGGAAAGAGAGAAAGACGTCTTGCACAGCTCTCTAGCACATGCCATGCCATACCATGCCGCCCCGAGCTGCTGATTCAGCCATCTGGCATCCCAGTCTTCTGCAAGGGTCGAAGCTTTTGGCGTCCAACGTCGCGGTTGCACGCCGGGGTACCGAATTGGGTGCGATTGCGGGTAGGGATGGCCGTCTTTCTTCGAGCACGGGGGCTTCGCTTATTTTGGCCGCGTTGGGAGGAAGGGGGAAGGGGCGACCCTGGTCGCACGATCTAAAGAGCGTGGTTGGTGTTGGACAACCTCGATGCCGGCGATTAGGTTCTCGGTATCGCTTCTTGTCTTGCGGGTGAGCTGGCCACGTTGTACGTAACCGTATCGGTTTATGATCGTGTACCACGGCGTCTCCGTTCGCGCGTGGGCCGGGATCTCATTTTGTGGGATGACAGGGCAGAACACGAGGTTGCACATCTTGGCCTTTGGGGGACTGTGTCGTTGTGCGCTGGGCTTGAGGTTGACTAGGTCTGTCTGCGAAGCCGTCGTGCTGGCAACGCTATCCACGGCTTCGGGGCCGTGGTTGGTATGGTTTTCGGGAGCTTCGAGTGTTCTGTATGACAGTCGTGTTTCGACGTGGTGACAGGGTCGTGTTTCATTGC
Organism: Mycosphaerella populi pn0402; assembly: GCA_002153405.1. Taxonomy (NCBI): domain Eukaryota; kingdom Fungi; phylum Ascomycota; class Dothideomycetes; order Mycosphaerellales; family Mycosphaerellaceae; genus Mycosphaerella; species Mycosphaerella populi. Next base: position 54,541 of record KZ119479.1, read on the forward strand.
AGCCACTGCGGGATTGATGCTTGAGATGACCAAAGAAGAAAGAGCATAGGTTCGCAGAGCCTTGAGCCAAATTGTGAGCTTCGAAACTTTCGATGGGAAGTGTTTCAAGAATGTGCCAGTTTCCAGTTTTGTTTATTAATATGAGAGTTGGCGGTTGTGGTTACACGACCTCTGCCTTTGGGGATTCGAGGTACGGCCTAAACCACACGTCTACCTAGGTAATTTGAGTACGTAGATGGATATGCGGAATGCCCTATGCCGGGCCCGTTTTTGATATTACTCACAAGACCTCATTTTAGAACACTCATACCTGGGTACTTATGAAGGCCTTCCAAGATTGACACCTACCTAGGTAGGCATGGAGGATCCCTATGTATCAACGTAGCTAGCATACCTAGGTACTATTAGAAATGTTGAATCCATGGATCGATGGATGCCCAGGTCTACGGGTGGTTCTTTCCATGTGAGCAAGCAAGGTCAGGTTGTCAGCACCGATATATATTTTCTACATTTAACTATAGATCAAATAAATTAATATTGGCATCACTTGCTTTTGCACCTGGATCAAAAACTTCGGTATTTCTTGAGTACTAGCATTTTAGCCGCGAAGACTACCTAGGTCTATGCCTGGAAACTATCAGCACAGCACGCAAAGGTATTTTGTCTATCTAGGTACTAGGTAGCGTACTCTATACCCGTGGACTAAAAGCGAGGTCACCTGTCTCCACTCCGAACAAACCATTCTTGAGCACCAGGGCAGGACACCTGATACCTTCCAAGGTTGGTAGTACCCTAGGTAGCAATTGTATAGAATATCCTTGGATACACATGTTTTTGCCTTGCAATCTGCCTTGACAAGCAAATAATAGCGACCAATCAAATTGCCTGTTTCACTAGGGTAAGACTCCTGACTGCATGATGCCGTTGATGCGGGTGGGAAGGCCCATATTCGGCCATTCGGCCATTGTGAGGCAAAGCCCCAGTTCGCAAGGAGTCTTTCACCCGGGATAAACACTTAATTTTCGACCAGCTACTCCGTACTTTGCACGTACGCTGTAATTCAAGCAATATTATGCATAAGGGGATGACGCGGGTAGCACAAATTATACATACTACAATCGGCAATGATCTGGTATGGTCGTCCAGAATAGCCCAACAGTGCACTAAGTCACCGCCAAACTGGGGAGAATAGCCAAGTGTCTGTGGAGTCGAGGCACGGGAGCTGCAGGAATCTCGGTATCTTTCGACCTCTGCCGCGAATTCTATGGTCAAGATCACATAGAGTTTCGCGATCCCCCTGAGATCTGGTAAGCGAATCCACAAGCGTAATTACACGGAATATCCGATCCGGCCAGAGCAACTGCCGTGTCACAAAAATCAGGAGCATGACGTCTGCCAGGCCCAGTATTCTCCCGAAGAGGAAAGGGTGGAGGGCAGAGCACTGCCTCACTTCGGCCTTAGGCTTGTTGGAAATTGGGCTCGCTGATTGGCCCATCGGGCATCGCGTGCATCTGATGATCTGTGGCTCAGCAACTGAGCCACAGCCTGTATTGTGACGGTACTGCAGATGGTGGAGAGAATCAAGCACAGTCAAGTCCACAAGTCCACCGCAAGATTTCGGGTATACGGATACATGTTCTTCCTTTTGTTCTTGTCCTCGTCACGGGAGGGGCCTTCCCTCCCGAGACCTGTTTAGCCAGGAAGACATTTGCGGTGACCGAGTTGACACGTCCAAAACATGGCGTGAAATCGAGCCCATATCCCCCCGGTCCTCTTGTCGATCGTGCTCGGCGCACTGCGCCTCTCGCGCGCTTATGCAGACCCCATTCTTCCGGGCTCCTCTGCTCTCACTCTGATATGGCCAATGTGATGCCTCCTATCTCCTGTGACAGCGGCCGTACCTATAATTAACCCATACCTGGGTGCTTGGCCGATCTTTCCCCTACACTCACTCTCCTCTTTTTTTTACTCGTGCAAGGGGGATTTTATTCAAAGCCACATTGGCGCTACACACTCCGTCCACGCTATACGCTTGGACTCCCGTGTCCGCAGTGGGTCGATCTCGGAGATCATCGGGTACAAATAAGGGGATCCAGTTCTCTTCTAACACTATGTACATATTACTCTGTGCTAAACACTCTATTAGTGCGCAGGATCTAGAGACTCGCTACTACATACGGGGTACAGTGCCATGATCCATGATTCATTATCCTTGACTATTGTCCACTGTCTCCACTCCTAGCGCTATTCAGTGTGACAGCTCTAGCCGACCTTTCATTTGATCCTGTGTCACACAGTCTTGCCCGACATCAGGGGCAATAGCCCAATGGCAATAGCCCAATGCTAAGGGAAACTGTGTCCGGGCGCGCCCATCTGCAGTCTATAGTCTGCAGACGCACGCCAGAGGAAACCCGGGGGGAGGAGACAGATCACTTGAAGTGTCGATCACGCTCATGATGTCATGCGTGGCATACTCAAGCCCGGTCGTCCTTTCCAATAGCATCCTATATAGGACTAGCCAAAGTATATTATAGACAGGCAAGAAGGCAGGATCTTGTAGCGAACCTGCATTGGCCCAGGTGCTGTCGAGGCAGACGCATTTGATTCAGATCACTCGCAAAATCCAGATCCTGCGTGGTTTATTTGTCTACTAGTAATATAAGGAGGTTTTGACGTGAAATGACCACCTCGAAGTTTATCTCGCATCAATAGTGCGTTCACCCGCAGCGGCGGTCTGGGGGTGATTGGGCTATGATGCGCCTCGTGGGGTTTTAGCTCTACCTGGGTGATGGCCTGCGCCTGCGCCCGTAGGGGAAAAAAAAAAAGGAACAAGAAGAAAGTATGAGATAATGATCGAGTAATTCATATCAGGGGACAGCATTAGAATTGATAGAGTTGCAGACGTATACGGAGTATTCCGTACTGTAATCCCCCGTAAGTGCTAGGAAGAGCGACGTGTTCTAGATCTGCGGCCGATCTAGCCTGGGTTATCCCAGTTGATGAAGATCGTGCGACCCCTTCGACGCTGGGCTTAATAATCATGAGTCGTATATTATCAATCCCTGGGTGGGCTGTTATCGATATCACCTAGTCCACATAGTCGCGGGTTCAAGGATCGGACCGCGGGCCACGGCATCCCCCGGTCTCAATCCGTGGAACAGCTCATGTCTGGCTGGCTGGGATGAATCAAGGGATGTTCTCGACCACGTGTATAATGTATACTGTGATATCAACCCAAAAGGACGCAACCAAAGGGGAAAAGGGGCGACGATCACGAGGCTCTTCGGGAATTCGCAGGGTCTGGAATGAGCCAACCTTGGGTATTTCACCCGGGTTCGCAAAGAGTTCCGGTACGCCACGGAAAGTCCAAATATGATTTTCCACCCGGCAAGGATTCCCAAAAGCAAACGTGTCGATATACTTCTACAACGAGGTTGATGTACCGTAATCTACGTTGCGGATTCGCAGTGGAACCTGGCACTGCTAGACCTGGCACGGATAAGGCGCCCAAAGCAACTGACTTGTGTCGCTTGGGCCACATAGTTAACTATGTTAGACCATATTACAAATAACCAGGACTAGCATCGACCGTGGCTATCTGCGGGGGAGGCAAGTAACCGCCCTTTCCCCAAGTCTGTCTAAGCGCTCCGTGCGTGCATCGCAGAGACAAAAAGCAAATCTCCTGACGATCCCGCCGTCCGGGGCGTCGGGACCATATATCGAGTCATGGGTTGTAAGACATGGGAAGATTCGCCTATTTTCAAAACTAGAGCCGATGCAGAGATTAGGACGGTTTGCTGTCAAGCCGGAAGTGGAAGGAGTCGATAGAAGGATCAACTCACAGATCACACGCCACGTCGATCCTTATCGGCATTTCTAAAATTCAATCTTTGAGTCTTGAAGTCCAGAATGGCCTATCAGTCCTAAAGGGGGTAAATTTGCCAAGAGGGGTTTGTACGCTGTGGAGATGGTGGACCCGCTCTTGTGAATACAGTAGATGGTCTTCTGGCAGTGACACCTGTACGACTGTTTTAATATACTTTGCAGGATCTCAAGTTTGGATGGCGGATAAAGTGGTAGGATTTCTGACAGGGGGGACCTGGAACCCTGTCAAGGGTTTACCTTCGGATTTATTGTGGCGTTTGCTTGAGATATGTCCCTCCACAGGGTGGATAGGAATCGTTTCTTGAAACACGCCTCGAGCACTTGGCGCATAATTGCAATATTACGAGGACCCCAGTCCGATACGTTGCGTGAAACTAGTTTGTGGCATGCATTTGGCAGGTGGTGCGGCTCTAATGCACCATGGCGTCAAATCCTGCACAGCTGATACGAATTTCTATTTCTGATGCTGAGCATCAAGGCTAAAAGAGGAAGTTGTCGTGTTTCAAGAATGTAATACAGCACAACCCGGGAGAGGCATGCAGGCCAAGGATGAAACCACGTTTTTCTAACATAACCATCTATGGGGGCCAAGGACATGTCGTGGTGTCTATTTTTGCGTCCTTCACAGTGAACAGGGCGTCAAAGCTTCAAGTGCAACCCAGGATGACCTCCGGCGCATGCAAACCCAGACAGGAGATGGGGTCGGTATCAACCCTTGCTTATAGTTGTAGCCAATTGGGGTTCGAAGAAGGCGCCGAACATAGTAATACACCAAGACATCTATCTATCTACCTCGTCCACTGGAAGAATGTGCAAGGTTGCTCCACTCCGTTAACCAACGTCGGGAATAAGAAGGTTGCGCTTACGCTGCGGGTCAGCGGCTTTCGCCGTCCGGGGCGTACCATACATATGCCATGGGGAAATGACTACTCTAGCACTATTTGTCATAGACGCCAAAGCTTGTCTTGTGTATTTAGCGTTATAGTTAGAGTGGGCCGATTATGCGAGAAGCAGGTGTGATTTCGCAAGAACGGGATATACTCGGTCCTCCGCACGGAGTACTGTTCGGCCGATTACTCCAAGCAAAAGCAAACAACACTGAGTCAAAAGCTCTACTAGATCTGGATCTGACAGCGCCATATAAATCCGAAACCACTTCTGCATATTCCAGAGCAGTATGGAAGCCGATGCATACCAGCAACCCCCGATATGCTTGGGGCGCACGAGCCCCTCGTTTTATGATCTGTTTTTAGAACACCCACATGGCCGACAAGGGATTTGGCGACGAGGGGGCTCTGGTAGGGCTTAGAGTCACAAAACTGGCCTGGGTAGGCTCGTACACAGCAAGGATACTGGCGATCGGTCGTTCTTCGTATCTCTTATTTTAGAAAACCCCTGATGGAAGGAGATCTGCTGCATGTGTCCGTGATGTGCATCTCTGCACAGTCTGGTTTGCCCATCGCCCCCTTCTGCAAAAGATATTCTTAGAATGCCAGTCCGGCCGTCATGTTGCAGGTGCAATGGAGACACTCTGGGGGAATGGAAGCGATATACTTCCACGTGGTGCTGGGGAAGAAAATGGCCGTGGGATGACACGTGGGTGGCCTATGCCCCTCCCTCCCCATGAATCAGTCCTGAGGAAGCCGGAGAGGCATATGCTTGGTCCGAAGTAACTCCGTAATTATCCGCCGCTTTCCCCCCCCGAGGATGCCAAAATGCCAAATCCCATAGGGCTGGCGTGGCACCCCCTGAATAATTAATTATTCCCCCAAGGTCTGTGGGAGCGGGAGAACCCGAAGTCCGATGGGCCAATACCCGAACCGTGCCTCCAATGTTTCAGCCCTGTAGCTCTCAACGGATAACAGCGTAAAATGGAGGGCCTGAATAACATGGCTCGGGGTGGCCGATCGTACAGCATCTCGGGACTACAACGGACTGGATGTGAGATATTTCCCGAGGCCATGGTGACGGCCAGTGGGGACGGGGCCTGATAGGCCAGTTTATTCATCCTGTTTCTTTCCCCCGAAGAGAGAGTGATCCTATCAGGACCCGGAGAGAAAGGGTCAAGGGACAATTCCCCTTCCTACCCAGGCATAGACTCCCATGGAACTTGGGGGCGGACAACTGGCAAGTCTAGCCGGAGTTGGTGAATGTCAACAGCCGACGCCTAGATTGGATCTCGCAAAAAGTGTTCGTCACACATGCCTGCAGAGAGTGCGAGAGTCGATACCCCGATTCATAGGGATGATTGGCCAATGGATCTAGTCAGCCCTGTGTTTCAGGGCTGGACACGTTGTCATTGTGACGGAACGGGCTCAATCGTCTAAGAAGCCAAAATACTGCTAGTACCTATTGAGACCAGGGAGTAATTAGAACAAGGAGGATAGGAAGCACTGCCACCTTGTAAGCGTCGATCATAGGAAACCAACAGCCCGTCTAGGTAGGTGGGTATGGAGAAATACGGCCACCCACGCACTTAAACCATAAACGTTTTAGGGTAATCTGCAGGAGCCATAGGGCGAGGAGTAGGGATTAAGGATGCGATGCCCGATGGGCTCGAGACCGCTAAGGTCTGGGTGGGGGAAGAATTTGTACGTGGGTGCCCCAAGATTTCCTCCATATCCGAGCGGGACACGAGAACGGTCAGTTCTCGATGCGAGATTCCCTATCCAATTTCAGTAGACGAGACCATGAGCTCATGCAGTGGACGGGATCGCCGATAGATCTTTTGACAGCGGTGTATCACCATCCATGCTGCGCCTCAGGTAAGAGCATGCGACCAATCAGTAGCCGGCAGACCCAAACTATTGGTCTAGGAGGGCAGGTGGAGCCTCTACCTGTGGCTTTGACAGGGTTTTGACAGGGTTTTGACAGGGGCTTGGGCGGTAGTTTCTTCGCTGGCGCGCTTTTCTTCACCGACCCTCGACGGCCTCTCCGGACTCTGTACCTGCCAGGGCTGCGGCATGGCGCCAGTAGAGTCTATGTTCCACGCCCCGCTTACAAGGTTATGATTTGCTTCTGGGCTTTCGGATCCGGAGAATAAAGATCCTAAATTTATGGGCGTAAAGCTAAGACGGTATGCCCGACAATTTCTCTGCATTGACTCCACGTCGGAACTACCTTCAAGCATCTGGTCTGGAACGAGACTAGGGTTGACTCCCATTGGACACTATATCTAGGCGTAGACAACCCAGGTTAAGCCAGATGGCCCCAAACGTAATAGTGCATTAGTCCGTGCTGTTTTTGAAAATATTCACAGGGAAGGATAGAAAAGAAAAGATTAATTAGAGAGAGGGGTGGGGGGGGAAGGCAGGGCATCTTGACGGGGGTATGGATGGGAGGGTGAAAGGCAGTCCAAATGTCAATGGACCGAACTCTATGCGGCTCTTGCACGGAGTTCATCATTCGTCAAGCCAATCCCAAGAAGCAATAAGAACGACCGAAAGACCGAAAGATGATCGCCGACGCGACGAAGCCAAGAGGGCATAGCGTGGCCCCAGCCCATCGCGAACCCACCGTCCACGCACTAATGCCCCGTCTGTCTGTCTTCGGAACCCTTCTGGCAGCGTTCATTGGTTCTGGCCCTGAATGGCCTCATTTTGTTTTTTTCATTGCCTGCCATGGCCTTCAACCCAATCATGGCTTGCGAGGCTACGCTGGACACCCTGCCAAAAGTCTGGGTCCTGTGGGGAATCCAGTCAAAGGATCGCCAACCGAACCCATGCGAAATACTATTCCTATGGTTCAGGTTTAATCCCGGCTGATTGTTTATTGTTTCCAATCTCCCAACAAGGAAAAAGAACGGGGCTTCACCCGTTCCCCGAGATCGTAGCCATCTTATTGGGCCTGGAGGAGAGATGACATCCCTTTGCCTGCATATGCTTCGAGTCGAACCATGATGTCGGATTCCTCGTGCAAATCTAGATGCCTCGTACCCTGAGGCCAAGTCAATCCACCATGTAACGTTGTCAGAAACACGTTGCAAAAAACGCAACCTGATTAGGGGCAGGATGAAGCGGATTGTAATCTCGAATGAAAGGCCCCAGATCCGGAGTCTGACAAGCGGAAGCCAGACTCCCGGGTCGCATTCTCGATTGACCCGTGGAACGATCGGCCGACGGGAACAACCCTCCATAAGGCTGTGTGTATTTGATACGTAGGGAATTAATATTGGGAGACTAGCTCTGCCGGGGATGTCTCCATGTCTCCATATCTTTTCGCATGGAGCCTTCCGCTGCCCATGGGCAACTTCTGCACCGAGCGTCTTGACAGGTAAACCATTCCTTCTCCTTTCTATGGAACTTCCTTTCCCTACGGTGAGTATGGCCTAGAAGCTATTACTACTCCATATTGTTCGTGTGATACTACTCCGTATTCCACCACTCGGCCCTGTCTAACCTCCCGCCTCTGCCTCCATAGGCAATGCAGGTACTCTCCTCGAGGGGGCCAGAGAAAAGACTGCGGAAGGCCTTGTGGGGTCGGGAATCTCGTAGGGCAGAAATGCGAAAATCAAAAAAAGATGAAAAGGAGAAGGAGAACCTTGGAAGGGGGTAAACTGTCAGGAGCCCGAAGAAGCGCTGGACGCCTGACAGGAGGCTGAGCGTCGATAGATACTATCCTTAACCTAAATTAGTATTTAGAGCGATGAAGTTAAGAACGGGACGAAGTTCCAGGTTATACGAAGGCGCTCCACTGTTGGTTGCCCAGAGCCCCGGTATTGTGTGGTTCTTGATGTGGTTCGTGCCGCAATAATACGTATTGTCTGTAATTTTCCTTTTTTGGGGGGGTTTTAACCTGGATTTTTGCGATAATTTGTTTTTTATTATTTTTCGGGGAGGGGGGTTTTTTTTTTTC
>KZ119479.1:63310-92467 GCA_002153405.1 Mycosphaerella populi pn0402
GGGGGGTTTTTTTTTTTCAAAAAAAAAAAAAGAAAAGAAAAGAAAATCCCCAATTAATCACCCATCTCGCAAAATTGTTGAAATCACTAAATTCCCAAAAGAAATAATTGACCATAGTCCGACATGCAGACTATAAACTAATTGTAAGGCGCATCCCGCTATAATATTCTTTCCCACCCTCCTTCTTCAGACCGCATACCGGTTTGCCTCAACTCGCTATTGTCTGCTTTTGCTCCATGTATGAGTGCGGTCTGCACCTTTGATTACGACCTGGGATCTTCTCACGCAGATCTTCTATATAAGACCTCGCCGCCTCGCATTTCGTCATACGCCTGAACGTGCTATTTTGCCCCGTTACAACTGCACAGTCGCCTGTAGTTCGCATGGTCCGCGTCTGCAAACTTTATCAGTAGGTCGCGATGCTGCCCCGTCCTGCCAATTCTCCTTTAACATGCTTGAATAGCCAATTCACTCAGTCTCCTGCTGAGCTCTATGTCGTCTGCTCAACACCCGGATTTCGTTCTTTTCCCTCCCAAAATGATGGCCACCCAACCCGCTCGCAAGCAGCAATACTACAGCAACCACCCAATCGCCATGGATCCTAACATGGTCGACATGTTCTCCTTCCCCGTTGATGGCATGGCATACCCTCAGATTTCAGACTATTCGCGCGTTCCTCAGTCATACTTCGATGCACCTGGTCTCTATCCCGAGGCCGCGGAAGGCTCCAACCTCGCTTCCATGCCACCTACTCCCCCATCTATCACGACATCACAATCCGAGCCTCAAATCCCTACTGGATCTGCCGCCTCTGGTCCGTCCATTGCCAGTGGGCCGTCATCAGCCATGGGTTCCCCACACTCAGGGCCAACCCAAGCCTACCAGGATAACTGGGTCAACACTAACCATGGCTTGGGTCTCCCAGTTGCTGTGATGCAAGATATCTTCCCCAATGATTATATGGGGAACAATGTCGACTTGGACGGTTTCTACCGGGAGAAGCTTCCCGATGCTTTTGTTGGTGGGTCGTTTCCCGGAGATCTATACATTTTGCAACCCTACTAACCAAGGAAATTTTCATAGATCCAAATATGATCCAGCCAGTCCAGCCTGCTCCTACATATACACCTTCTATCTCATTCGACCCCGCCAATGCCTCTTATCCCGTTCAGAATTATTTCCCCCAATCTCCCGCTACATCACCGGTGCCATACAGCGATGGCCTGGACCAACAGCAATCACCTTTACTCCACCCAGTATCGCAGCAATCCTTGTTGATGATGAATAACGGTGGCGACTCAAGACCTGCTTCAGTCTATGATCGACGATCTTCTATCTCCTCTAATCTGTCTCGTCGCTCGCAAAAAAGCCCCAGTGCTAGCAGCGTCGACACTGTCGACGACGTCAAAGAAAAGGGTCGCTGCCCTCACCCAGATTGTGGTCGGGTATTCAAGGATCTGAGAGCCCACCTGCTCACCCACCAGTCTGAGCGCCCAGAGAAATGTCCCATTGTGAATTGCGAATTCCACACCAAGGGGTTTGCCCGGAAATACGACAAGAACCGCCACACCTTGACCCACTACAAGGGAACCATGGTGTGTGGCTTCTGTCCAGGTTCTGGCTCGCCCGCCGAGAAAAGCTTTAATCGCGCCGATGTATTCAAGCGCCATTTGACTTCTCTTCATGGCGTCGAGCAGACTCCCCCCAACTGCCGCAAGCGCTCCAGCCCCGGCACTTCTACCAAGAAGAGCACCGACTATAGTAGCGATACCACTGGGAAGTGTTCCACTTGCTCGGCGACATTCAGCAATGCTCAGGATTTCTACGAGCATCTGGATGACTGTGTCCTGCGCGTGGTGCAGCAAGAAGAGCCATCCGAAGCCATCAACCAAAAACGGCTGGCTGAGGTGGTCTCTGACGAGGATGTGAAGAAGACAATGGAGAAGCATCAGTTGATGGACATGGCAGGCCACGCCCCTCAGTACGATGAAAATGACTCTAACGACGAAGACGATTCTCATGACTCAAACTGGCGCGCTGGCCGGGGCGCCCCAAAGTCCACAAAGGGCGCCGCTGGCTCCTCCCGCGCCATCATTGGAAGCAGCAACGCCGTCTCTAAGAATTCATCAAACTCTCAAGTGAAGGGCACTCGCCCCGTCCCTACCCGTCGCCGCAACAATCGTGGCAACTACCCCCAGTCATGGGGTTGCCCTAGCAGCACCATGAAGAATAAGAAGCGAGTACTATGCATCTTCGACGGACCTCGTCGGCTATGGAAGGATGAGATGGTACTGAACAACGATTTCGAGGTTCGAATCCGCATGCCTAATGGCGCAGGCGACGGTACAAACCGGGACGCCTATGTCACCGATTTGGACATGGAGACTATGAAGCGTGCTGAGGGCGTCTATAGCGCCAATGACGAAGAGCGTGGGCCTTGGGTCGATGGCCCTTCTACCCACCTCATGGGTCAGCCCGCTAGGATATTCCCAGATCCATATCAGTCCCCAGACGATGAGGTTTATGATCTCTTGGGCTGAACGATACTATCCTTGTCATTTGACTTGGTGACGCGATGTATTTTTTCCTTTTTGTGTCTACCTTCTCCTTTGCCCCCTTGATTTTTTATTTTTTTTATTTTTTTTTATTTTTCTATCCTTTTTTTGATATCTCCGTATAGCAGAAGCGAGCGGCGTCTTGACGAGCGATGTGTCTGTATACGGATAGCGGATGATACCTTGGGCGCGATTTATGCATTTTATCATTGATACTTGGACCCTCCCTGCTGGACAGGTTATTAATCAGGGTTTAAACCCAAAAACACGTTTGAATTAATCAAATGATGACTCTCATCTTCTGCAATCCTTGTTTCTAGTTGTAAAAGGAACTATAGCTGTAGCCCGCGCCCATTAGTGACCCGAAGGTAGTACCGCCCAGCTGGGCACCGCCTTATCTCCCCGCAACATCTCCGAGTCTCCAGATCCCCAGCACCGTGACCTCCACCTTGTACATCGAAGTCATGCAATTAGGTCTTTCCGAAAATTTATCAGCCCTGGTGGTCCGGCGCTTTGCCACCGCTAAGGAAGGTGGTCACCTAGTATTTTCTGCCACACAACTATCAATCGTGACCGCGGCAGGGATACCGGTACGTGTTTGCGTCGCGAGTTCAAAAAGCGGGTTTACTCGAGCACCAGAGGCTAACTCTGGCATAGTTTCAATTGCGTTACTGCCCAGCACTGGCAAAGAAGTCCTCCAACCTGAAACCAGAGACCGGCTCCAAGCCAAAATTCGACCCTTTCAAAGACCCAACGCCAGAACTCTTGCTTGCGCGTTTCCCTCCAGAGAACCCCACCCACGCCCTCGTCCTCAACAAATTCCCTGTCATACCAAACCACTTCCTCCTCACAACCACAGAATGGAAAGCCCAGACCGACCTCCTTGAAAAAGCAGACCTGGAAGCCACTTACGAATGCCTTCGAACGTGGAACATGGATGGAAGCAGCGGCACCCAAACACAGGTCGATAACCACGGGCCAAATCGACTGTTCGCATTCTTTAATTCTGGGGAGGAGAGCGGTGCCAGTCAAGCACATCGTCACCTCCAATTCCTGCCAGTCGAAGCCATGCGTCAGCCCGAGGCAGAGTCCTGGGATCCTTTCATTGAGCTTTTGGCTGCCAATGCGCAACCCCGATCAGGCCCTTCTTCATTCCAACAGCTGTCAAAGTTCCCAATATCCCACTTCGCTCTCCCTCTACCACCTAACCCTTCTCCCGAAACCCTCCATGAGATCTACATCTCTCTATATCGACTCGCTGTGGCAGCGACCCAAGGCAGAGATCCGTACCTCGGCCCTGCTGACCCGGTTGCTTCGGACGGAGCGTCGTTGATCAGCTATAACTTTGCTATGACGCTGGACACTATGATGATCTGTCCGCGGAGACAGGAGACTGCAAGCGTTCCGATCGACCTAACCAGAGCCCGTGATATCGCAGACCCCGGCGTAGTATCGCTCAATGGCACTATCCTTGCAGGCACACTAATGGTCAAGGCAGAAGGAGAATGGGACGCGCTTCGCGGGAATCCGGAATACCTAACTCGTATCCTCACTACAGTTGGATACCCCAGTGCTGATGCACGCGGGAACTCATCGTTGTAAATACGAGACATATATGAGACTCTGTTCTTTAACCCGACTGTTGATGATCAACTAATGAGAACGACCGACCAAGAAGAACCTTGATTTGAATAAACCCCTTGTGGAAAGTACACACATATGCCTGAATGCTAGCAAACGCAGAAAAAAACCAACAAAAATCCACTCCAGTAATACCAACATCCATGGATATCCTCTACTCAATCTCTCCGTCTTTGCTTGAAACTCCCCAATCGCCTATGCCATCTCCCTCACCTCGGCAGACTAATCATGCCTTAATACCATTAATCTCACACCACTTCTTCTTACAAGTGGCATTCCCAAAACGATAAGAGCCCCCATGAGAGACAATGTACTGTGCAACCCTCTTCCAGGATATCTTGGGAAAGTCATTCTCCCTAGCTGCGACACGCGCAATGACAGCCTGTTGTCCCGAGCCGCTATCCGAGCAGTTCGCAACAGCCTCTTGCAACAGTTCGATCTATACCACAGAACGGCATTAGCTCCCACAATTTGCATCACTGCAGTGGAAATTCCCGTGCGAGCTTCATAGCCAGCCTGACACAAAGGGAATGGGTAAAGAAGGGGAGGGGGAGGGGGGAGGGGGGAAAGGGAACTACTCACATCTCGAACCTCCCACTTGGGCTTCCTAACCCGCTCGTACTTGGCCTTCGTTAGTGTACGGAAACGGCCCCGTAGCGTAGACTCGGCTTCTTTGAAACCGCCGATACGCTTGATATCTTTGTAAGAGAGTCCCTTGTTCTTACAATTGACCAGGAAGGCGTTTCGGTCGCGGATGGGCTGCTTGATGGTCGGCTGGGACTGGTCTTCCTGCTTAGATGCTTCGGGCGACGCCGACGAGGTTCCAGAGAAGGGAGATGGAAAATGCCCGTCCTCTGGAGAATTTTGGATAGACATGTTTTCTGGGACAGGAGCGAATCCTGGAGGCCAGGAACTGGGCTGGCTTTCAAAGGTGTTTGTCATGGCTAGACACGTAGTGTGGTTATAGTGAGTGGTTTGAGCTTGGGGTTGGAGGACCTGGGGAACTGATTGTATCTGGGAACTCCAAGAGGGAGGCATATAGGTTGGGAAATATATGCATTGTTCCCCCGACACTTCGTTGCTGTCGAAATTGGGGTACACCCCATAGTCGGGGACTGAGAAGTCTTGGAAGGGTGGGCTGTTATTGTGCTCTGCAACCATGGGCTGGGAAGTGTATGATTGAGCAAACACGTCTTTTTCCTGAGATAGACAGCACTGGGAAAGTAGGTCTTGGTTGGCGAAATGGGCGTCCACGAAGGAGTCTGGGGCATCGAGTGAGGATGACTGTGACGGCGTTCCTCCGTTCTCGGATAGAGAAGGCGGGCTTTTCCAGTCATTTTCATATCCTTGAGTGAGGTACGTGGGCTTCGTATCACTGGAAAATGCTCCAATGTAGCCTCGGAGGGCTGATGGCTCAGACATCTGCTGGTTACCCGGGCCAATGCGACTGCCAGAGACACTGCGTGTCATAACAGAAGCAGCAGTTGAATTCGATGGTAAGCCGACAGGCTGATTCATATCTTCCGCCTTGCCGGTATTACCCATCTGCTCTTTGATGAAGGAACAATTCATTGATAGATGAGCGTGAGACATGCGTTTGTTGGTCCTGGGTGGTGATTTTCGAGCCTGTCTAGGGTGATGGGAGTTTGATGGAGTAAATGGACAAGAAGGGGAGGAAACAAATGAATAATTCCGGTGAGCAGATGAATGCGTAATCATACGACTCAGCGCTTGAATATCTTTTTCTTCTGAGAAATAAGAGAACATGCCGGAAATAAGTTGTGGACTGAGGGAAACAATCTCTCTCTGTTGAGGGGACCATGGCTCCGGACCTCCAGAGCTGACCAGCACGTCAACCATAGCTCTGAACAGAAATGAAAATAAAGGCCCAGGTAGGTCCAAAGAGGCCCGTAGACCTGGATTCACCGCAACTGTATTGTGTTGTACACGGTTCGTTGCTGGTGTGGACTACCGTCAATACATAAGCTCTTTTTGTGTGCCTTCAGATGCACGATCGTCAATGCGCAACGGTTGGGCGGCAGGTGAACGGGTGGCAGCTGCTGAACTAGCATTTATATTAGGCGCTGATGTCTCATGGCTGGTGAGGTTTTACCTGCAAGCTTCTGCTGAACATGGTCTTCATTTGTGCACTAACCTTGTTTATGCACGATGCATAGGTCCCCCACAGGAGACTGTATCCTTTATTATATGGGGAAAGCCAGATTTTAGAACTGTAGCTTGAGACTTTGGAGCTCCTGGGAGCTAGATCAGGATCAGAAACATAGGCTGTCGGGTATTATGCGGTCTCAGATCTGGCGGGACGGAAGCACTGGCAGATGTTGCGATCTTGGGATGTCGAGGTAGGAGCCAGGACTCGATGAAATGTCTCGATGTTCCCCTATCCCTGTACGATCTTATAGAGAGTGAGTCGCAGGTCTCGGCAATGATTGACTAGAAGAAATAGGAGCCTGGTGTTTCAGTTGACCTGGGCATTCGGATTTCGAAGCCGTGCGAAGCTTTTTTTAATAGCGCCTCTCATGTCCCTGATTGTGGCCGTGAACCTAAGCCCCTTGAACCGTTAAAACCGTTGGACAATGTGCGGGAGTAAACGAGATCACCTCATTGAAAATAGGGAGACGGACGAAAGATTGAGATAGAGGTTATGGACAACGACCAAAGTAACCTTGGGCCTCTTCAGCCCTAGTCAGGGTATAAATCCCCAGGACTTGGACAACGGCTATACTCATCCACTTGCCGTGATCTAGATCTTCAAAATACTGGATCTAATGAAAATGCCACTCTGAGGTGTTGATAGCAACTTGTCGTCTCTGTATATTTGGAAGACGCTGCAAATAGGATACATTGGCTTGCCAGGAAACGGCTTTCATACCGAACGGCCTTCCCAGTAGGTCTTCAATAATGAAGCCCCTCTTAAACACAAGCATGTCATATATTAGTGATGTATATAGAAATGGATCGTTTGGTGGCTTAGCTGATCGAGTAGGAAGTGATCTACTATATCTCAAGCTCAACCAAGGCAGCCCCAGCCCACATTTCATCAGATACAACTTTCAACTGGATCAACCCAAGCCATGGTGAATATTTCAGGGATCACCGATGTCGCTCTGGGTGGATCCTAGGCCTTGATTTCTCAATAGTAGTGTGGGCAACTTGACAATGTTCCATCCCGAGCGGATAGCCACATAGGGCTCACTGGAAGGTTTTCATCAATCTGCCCCAATCAGATAGCTCTGGGCTGATCCATCCCAAAAAACAAAACAAGAAAAGAAACTTAATTTTTGATCGGATGGCTTTCCGCAATGGTAAGTTTAGATGTTTAGAGTTTGAGGCGTTAAGTGACCTATCTCGCTCGAGGATGCGATGTGCCGAGGACCCAGAAGGGCTCTGGATATGTGCATAATAGGGACCTGACGGATCGCATAATGAGAAGATACAGTATGGATATTATCAGCAGAATGTTCTGTTAATAAAAATTCAGGAATATACGGAATTCTCACGCAGCGAACTTATCTTTAGAAGGTCCATGCGAACTCATGGCCTACAAAAGATTTTAGGGCATTAGTGATGTGCAGTAGTGTGCCCACTTCACTCCAGACCAACTCATCCCAGTGATTGGCCTTGTTTCAAAGTAGCTCCTTAGAGGTTCATGGGTGGCATGAAACACCAGATTACAAGACCACCCAGAAACCCCGAACTCCTCACGGAGTGTTCGTACTGTTATCATAGCCTTTACGGGATTTTGGCATCCATACGGAATGATTCCCGGTCCCACCTGCTTGTCATCCTTATTTTTATTTGAGCATCTTTGTTTTGAAATTGATTTATTCTAAGGAGCTAAACTTCCTGAATGGGGGTTTGAACTGCATATGCATATTTGGCTCTAAATGTCGCACAGGACTTACTAGCGAGAGCTTTGGGCTTTGCAAGGCCCGGACCTGACCTGAAAGGAAATCTGGGGTAGTTGGCGGCAATGCAGCCAAAACGGTCCGCCATAATCCTTTGTTTACACGCTTTGAGGGCTATGGCTAGCCTCCTCTTTAACCAGTCTCACCTAGATTGTTGTTAACGAACTAATTCACCTGCTTTCATACTCTAGCTTCATTACTAGTATACAGGGACTTTTTTCTCTCCTTCTGCTCTATTTTAAGCATACAAAATACTATCATGACAGCCATGAAGCTGGAACTAGCCCTATAGCGTTAATGTGATAGACCAAGGTCGAAGATCATTCAAGTTTCACTTAGTTACCCGCTCTGCCGAACAGCAGCAGGTATTCTTTCCATTACAAAAGGCGGGCCATCTCCCATCAACCCCGGTAGAGAGGCGGGGGACTGGGGCTTTGTATTGGCCGCTCCCTTCCGTCGGCCACCTGCATCTCTCCGGGATGCCAGAAAGTCCAAAAGTCGGTCAATCAAGAGCACTATGGCCAGTTAGTGTCGAGGGCAGGAATTTGGGTTCGAGATGTACTGTTATAGACAAAGTCTTACCGGACAATAAGGTAAAGGTGAAGGCGTATAAAATTACCGGCGAGGTCATGAAAGAGTATGCTAGCGAGAAGTGGCTGGCAAAGGATGCTAGACAGGCCAAGGCTATCGCAAGAAGGATTCGAAAACCGCTAGACAGACCGAGATAGAGACGCCGGTCATGACGACGGGATAAAATGACAAATGCGCTGAAAAGTACCATTGACAGGCTGGTAACAACGAAGAAATAAATGTAAACGAAAGCTAAGGCTTTCATACAGATTGCCAGTAGCTGCGCACTGTCGAGAAGACTAATGTCTCCTGCCCCTGTTGGCGTTATGCCCATGCTTGAGAAAAGAGCCGCCGTCACGTTACCCATAAGGTCCCCAAAAAGAAATTGATTGTACTGTAGTGCTTCTTGCTGATTGTTGATAATTTCTGGGCAGAGGGGTTGATGGGCCAATTCCTCTAGTAAGCTTGTTATTGCCTTCCATTCTTGCCTAGCTTCGTGACTGAATGGAATTTCCATATCAGCAATCGTGCTCCTAATGAGTCCAATCGCTTTGTCGGGGCTAGGGCGAGGTGTTTCGCACGCAAACGCAAACGTTTGTGCCAGATATTTCAGCTTTAGGGTAACATCGAGGGTGAGGGCTAAGATTTGCGATCCCTCGAGTAAGAGGATCAACGCGATGTGAAACGGGAAATGGAGCTGGGCCCAGATTTGCTGCGCAAACCCTCCGAACCGGTGCCGAGGAGAGATATCGAAGTAGACTTGCCAAAGTAAATACTTTGATCGAGTCAGTGAGCCCGGTTTCAGAAAAATTATCCAACTAAACATCCCGAAGAACTTACTACGTTCGTCGTCACCCCCAAAATATGAACAAACGACCATTTAGTCCATCCTCCCGGCCGAACCGTCTTGTTGACAATTCGAGTGACCGCAATGACCCCCTCCCCAATAATTATCAGAGTAAGTAGTTCCATCCGAACATTGAGGTGAGTGTCTTGGAACCCAATCCCGGGGGAAAGACACGAAAGCCCCATTACGGTCCACATTTCAACTCCGAATAGAACGAACCAAACGGTCCAAACGTGAGCCCTAGGAACTTGGTGGAATCCAAAGTACATCTGTTGATGGGTGTTTCGTTAGCTGACCGCCATGATTTTCAACGAAAATTTTGACTGACCCCGAGGTAGACCAACGCTGTTGTCCAATGCACCATCGCCGTGTAGAACACCCCCTTCGCAGATTGCTTCATCGATTGATAGGGTGATAAATACGCGGTATTGATAGTGTATTGGATGGCCAGGAGCATTCGGCTTCCTGCCAAGATCAAGCTGAGAGATTGAAAGGCCCAGACATTCTCATCGCGCACCCGAGTCGTGAATCGAGTTCCGGCTGACGCGAACCCGACCATGGCAGCAAGTTGAATGGCCTTGCAAAGCCTTTCAAAAACACAATCTTGTGCAAACCGTATATCATATAAGGTTACCTGGAGCCACGTGAACCAGATGATCCCAAGAAAGCCGATATAAGCACCAAGAGCTAGAAAACACTTAGAAATGCCCAAAACATAGATTCGAAGTATCAAAAATCAAGCGACTGAACCTACCAGTTACATTGTTGATCTCGTGTGTAGCAGTGAAAGTCGACAGATTGGCCACAAAAAATAGATCGAAGAACAGCTCGATTGGTGTCGCCTCCCAATGGCGGTACAAGCGAGGGCTGGCTCCTGTGCTGTCAATTGGACTGGTAATCCAGGGAAGACTATGCACTATATCGTTATACCCGGGTGAAGGCTGACGGAAATTGGAAAGGAAGGCGGGAGACATGGCATATATTCGTACAGACAATAACAAAACCGGGTATCAGACAATGTGCAGAGATAGTTAAACACAGGGATGGTTGGTCCTTGGTAAGGAGTGCTATGAGGTTCGCGGGCAATGAGCAATTATAAAAAGAGGAAGGCGCGCACGAGGCTGCAAATGCTAGACTGCTGACTCCGTGGCACTTGGATCTTCAATTGCTCGAGGCAGCCCAATACTCTCCAGCCCTCGCGAGACATATTCTGCTGATGCATCACCATCTGGGTCCACCCCCGCTTCTTTCTTCAGACGCTCATAATTGTCTCCTGCTTCCTTGATCAGAGCCTGGATCTCCACCTCTCGAACCGCAATATCTTCTTTTTCCTTTCGTAGCTCTTCCATTCGACTGATCATTTGCGTCTTATGTGTCTCCATAGACGCCAAAGAAGTGCACAGCCTTTCGATACTACTGGTCAAATGGGGAAGGGGGGTGACTTTAGGAGGCGTTCGAGGACGATCGATACCGTCTGATCGGCTATTGCCAATCGCCGCCTTGGTTTGAGTGGCTTCATATGCGGCCTTTTCCTCCATATCCGAGTCCTCCTCATCCGATAATCCTTCTGCATCGTTGATAAGATCCCGCATATTCTCCCGCTCTTTGCGTTTTTGTTCGCGTTCGGCCTTCTTTCCTAGTGAAAATCTTCCATCCTCCACATACTCGTCGAAGCCCTCCGCAAAATCTTCATCGTCCCGAACGAGTCGAGTGTCTTGGACTTGTTCGCCTCCTGCTGCAGCTCCCCAATCATCTTCATCCATGGCGTCACCATCCAGTGCGATGAAATCCTCCTCCCCAGTGGGGTTAGCACCGTGTTCAAGAGCCAGTCGGGCTCGACGTGCTTTCTTTTCTCGAATCTCTGCCTCACTTGGTATAACCGACTGCGCAGACACTGTCATTATTTCCCCAAATTTGGCCGCCACGTCAACTGTCTTTTCCTTTTCGCTGTCTGTTTTCGGCGTTGAAGGCGTCGAGTCTTGTAGTTCTTTGAGGTATTCGCTACTGTAGATAGGCCGGTCTTGATCCTGGCCTATTCTAACCGAAAGTTCTTCTGATGCGCTCGAAGGCATCATATTGCGCTGGATAGCACTTCGTTCCATGGCCTTGCGCCCGAGGCCGTGTCGCTTAGGAATAATGACTTCTGTTTTTTCGTCCTCATCGTCGGCCATTGACGTTGCCCCCAAGCCAAAGGAGAGCTTGGATTTGTTTTTTGATTTTGCCTTTGTGCCAGGTCGCTTCACAACTGGCTCTATAAATTCTGACGTTAGCTTGTATGCCATAGAAGATTTGCTTTCGCGAGACGATAGAAGGAAGCGAAACATTAGGAAATGTACCTTGTATTCCCCCATTTTCGTCTTCCTCCTCATCTCCACCGACCTTCCGAGGCTTCCTTCGATTTCCAAAGGCAGAACTCATCACGGGCGCAAACTGCGTGCAAAGTGTGTTCAAGGTCGAAATGCGGCGTGGATTGGAGCTCTTATCGCATATCGGGTGACACGGATGAACCTTAGTCCGACCCGCGATACCAAGCACTTCGCGATCAATTCAGATGCTCACTTCTTGTCCATCCACAATCCCGACCTCAGCTTGCTCAAGATGCCTCAAGCTCAGCCGGAGTTGAAGAAGGTATGTTGCAGACGAATATTGCTTATTCACAGTCTATGTGCGCCTGCTAATAGTTTTCCGCCTCTCAGTACATGGAGAAGCGGGTCTTCTGCCAGTTGAACGGCAACCGCAAAGTCATTGGTGTCCTCCGTGGTTACGATGTACGTTTGATCCAACCTCGCTATCGGAATACGCGTTTAAAACCCCTTTGTTTCTTTGCGGAGGTTTTTTTTTTCATCGCACTTGTTCCGTTGATTCTTCTCAGGATAGAACTAACCTTGCCTCGCAGGTGTTCATGAACATTGTTCTCGACGAAGCCTTTGAGGAGAAGCCCGGTGGTGAGAAGGTGTCAATTGGCATGACTGTATGCTCTTCACTCTCCTCTGAAACCAAAGACTTTTTACACTACAAATTGCTAACTGTTGGCCCGCAGGTTATTCGTGGTAATTCGGTCGTCTTGCTCGAAGCCCTGGAACGGATCAGTGACAAATAATTGATGCGCAATTATCAAATGACATTTTGTCGAAGACTTTACAAAAGCATGTGGCTGTGATATGCTGCTGGGATTGTTCATAATGATACAAGGAGTTTATGGCTCGGTTGCTCCCCTAGGGATACTCAAAACCCTTTCCGTTTCTATTTCTGGTCGGCCTTGATACCTTTTTTTTGGCGAGACATCTTGTTCCGAATTTTAGCCTACGAAGCCACCGGAATGAAATATGAGTTTGTCTTGCATTAATACATCGAAAGTTAGACTGTCGCTCGACTACCTGGGGCTGGACGATAAAACACATGGTTTGTGATTGCATAGCCATTCTCCAAGTAGCGCATCCTCGCCAAAAAAGACAACCGTTATTGAACTCCTTTTCTGAATCAACCGGGAATGTGTAAATTACATGTCATGAAGTATGCAGCGATCCGATGTTTATTTCGGCTTTGACCCAAACTTGAGTTTGAGTTTCAATCCACCAGCACTTGCGGGTGTAGATGGTGCGGAAGCCGCCGGTGTAGAAGAAGCAGTGGGAGTAGCTGCTGGATTTGGTATGTGTAATTTGGGCAGGCCCGCTGACGGCGTTCCAGGAGCGATTCCAGTCTTGGTCTGTTTAAAAGTGATCCGAGGACCAGAACCAGGTGGTCCCATCTCTTCTCGTTTGCGTTTCGTGGAGGCGTGCTTGGAAGCACCGACGCTTGTCCGGACCTTGTTGGATTTGAAAAATCGCAACTTGCCGTTGCCCAAATTTTGAACTTTCCAATAGTGAGGGTATTTGAGTTTGGTGATCTTACTCCGAATTGGATCATACATGACATGGCAGATATCACATATCTCTGCAATCTCAACGACTCCAATGGACTGAGCATTGCATGCTGACCACATGTATTCTTTCAAAGAAGTATCACTAAAGACTTCTCTTTTGAGGGCTTCGATCGCACCAGGAACGGTTTGTCTGCGTGCCAGGTCGGCTTGACGAATTTCAGTAGACGATTCCTGTTCGATGATTAACCCCCCGACTTGCGTATTTTCGGTTTGTTGAGGACGACCAAAGGCGATCTGTGCCAATGCCCGCCCAAAGAGCCGTTGGCAATGATATCGAACGTATGCAGAACAGTCGCTGGTCATGGTATAAATGAGCCATCGCAGCAATTCAGGCTGTTGGGAAATGTCAAGATCAACAAGACACTCGAACGCTTGCACCCGTAATAGATCGTAAGTACCAGGGCGAGTATAGGGAACAAATTGCATCAGGTCAAAATTTTGAATTTTTGCCTGCATCATTTGTACCTGGCAATGCAACGCAGCTCTTGAGTAGAGGTTTTGGAAGGAGCCTGACCACTCATCCATCCTGCGATAACGGTCAAATTCTGCAACTGCGTCCTTCTCTAATTGTTCCTCGGCTTGCGATTCAATCACACGCTCCATATCAAAATTGACCAGCTCGTCATCGGGACGAGACTCGTTTCGTCCGAGCAGGGCATGACAAAGGGACCGCATCAAGGCGGCAACATAGAAGTTGTCTGAGAACTGCGAATGGTCAACTCTATTAGTAAATTTACATTGACAAACGAGCGATCATAGCTTACCTCATTGTTCGAATTGTCGTTGAACTTCAGCTTGTCAAACAGGAAGCGCTTAACTCGAAGAGGGGTTTTGCCACTGTTGTCACGGACTTGAGAGATCACATCTGGAATCACTTGCTGCAGGATGTACGCCGCACGGTCGGAGAAGTCGTTTGAACGGGTCATATGAGACCCTGGAATGCAAAATAGCTCTTGGAAAGCTCGCTCGAGATGGAAAAGACCAATCCAGTCTACTTCATCTTTTGCATGCCTAATAAGGGCCCGAGCTGCTGTCACACGGATGCCATAAAAATAGCGACTATCCATGAGGGTGCGAACAAAAATGGTCGAAATCAATTTGTGCTCTCGTTGGGCTGCCATATATTGAAGCGACTTAATGAAGTTAGTACATAGAAGTCGATAATTAGAAAGATATCTCACCTCTAGCTGAGCAACTACATCTCGGTCCTGCTGGAGTTGCGAAAGATACATGTAGCCTGGCATGCCTAGAGACAGTTTGCAGACCCACTCAAAATCGGCGTCCATTCGAATCCATTCGTAAGACTCTTGACCCATGCGTTCTTCGTCCTCTTTTGTCCAATCAGCTAGTCGCCATTCCTGGGTATCTTCCTCGGTTTGGAGGACGTCACCGAGACAGTAAAGGAGAACTTCGTCTTGCGTATCAGCTTCCCCAGATGCGACGGCACGTTCTCGCTGCTTCTTGTTGCGCTTGAGCCGCTTGTATTTGGTATTGTATGGGACCTCGAATTTGGTCGTAACATCCTTGATCTCAACAATATGCTCATACGGTGTACCATCCGCTTCGTGTATACGAATTGTCATAGATCCAGTAAAAACGGGCTGAACGGCACCTGCGTAAACTTGCCGCACCTCTTCCTTGACATCGCGCAGGAAAGAGTTCTTGTCAAGGTCTTTAGGAGGCTGGGGCTTTCCTTGGACCTGTTCGATAATCATCTCAACCACGAGTTTCTTTTTGTTAAAGCGCTGAGAAGCTTGAAAGCGAGGAGTGCCTGCCCCATAGACCCATTGCTGAAAGAAAACATCCAACTTAGCATGACCAAGCTTTTCGCAAGTTTTCTGGAAGAGTGATGAGTTCACCGCGCCGTTCGGTATGTCTCCCATGCGCGAGTTCAGGAAAAGACGAGAAATGATTCGGGACATTGTTGCTTTCCCGCTCGCTTTAGTGAGACGACGATCGAGTATGAAAAGGACCAATGGAGCCTTCAGCGCGATGAAGCGATACTCTGAGGGATCAATACTCAGGCAATTGCCCATGTCGTAGATAGACGGTCGCTCGAAGTCTACCTCACAAACACGATCGGACATCTGCTTTGTTCGAAAACGATATTCGTTATTTCCGCAGAGCCTCTTCATAAATGTATCTGTAATGTACCATGCAATGCCCACTGTGACCCAGGTATCGGCTGGTTCATTGGGGATAATGCTGACACCTGTCCATTGACAGGCCAGTGCATGCACAAGCTCTCGGGTGGAATCATAAATAGGGTCAATGATCTCAGCCGGGAAGAGCAAATGGCTGCTGCAAATTGACATGGAAGCCATAGGGAGAGTGTCCATGGGGACATCATCCACGAAGCAAATCTTGTAACTTGAGAAAGGATAGGATCCGTACGATAAGGAAAAAAAGTCAATTGCTTGGGCCATGGGGAAACTGGTGTTTTGCACTTCTTCTGTACGGCCAGGGAGGCAGAACGCATGCACAGGAATGGCATTTTGTCCAAGCTGTTCATCTTGGTCACTTTCTCGAAATTCCGCGAGGTTCACATACTCAAAAGGCCCAACTGCAAACCCAATTTGGCGGGCTGAGAGGGCTTCATAAGACGCGAACGAAACTGTTTTCCGAGAGGGATCTTTGGGATCAACGATGTCATCCGTTAGCTCGCCAGAGCATACTACTGACATATCAAGGGATTCATCATCTGGTGCGATATTTCGCTGTTGTGAGCGCGAGCGCGAAGCAAACACTCCACCCAGGTAAGATGGACATGTGATTGAGATTTCCCAAGAGCAGCGTGAACTAGGATCGTCCACACATGGGAATAAAGGGCATCCAACATTGGACTCGAGAGAGTTCATCGTGTATGCATGGGGATAACGCCGGTCTCCACTATCAATACCAACAAATTGTAGACCGTCACGAATACGATCGATCACGAAGTCAATGTTGACTGTGATTGCCTTGAATCGTGGCTGGTTTGACTCTGGGGCCTTTGCATTTGCCGGCCCATCCACATCCCCCCCGGCACCTTGAAGAGATATTTGAGCCTGAGCTTCAGCCGAAGTGATATCCAGTTCCTCAATTCTCACGCCTTTGAGGGGTATTCTAACTTCTGCATGTCGAGGGGCCTTCAGAAGTTCATAGACTTTGGGTGCCAGAAGCTCATGGTAATGCGAGCCATACAAAGTAAGATGCTCATCTGGGTCGGAATATTCATAGCCAGATGTGACTTTGCCGTTAATTGTCACGCGCTTTATCTCGCCTTGTCGGAAGTTCATTGAAATCAACGAAAGCGATTGCTTCTGAGGGTAGATCGTAATCTCGGTAGTGCCTTTCAAACTCTTATTCGCAAGATCGATTGATAGCTCCACCTTTTGGTGTCCGATACTGAAGTCCGGCTTCAGAATCGGCACCGCAGCACCAGCTGGTACGTCGAGAATACCAGGCATCGCGGGAATACTCAGTGTTGAGTTGCGCAGTGGGCGCTTTCGGAAAAATCAAGCTTCATATCATTTGAGATAGCACAATCGACGAAGCTAAAAGTGAAGAGCGTGTTGTAGGGAGTTTCGGGGATCGGAAGGGTGGTGAATAACGAGCGAACGCGTTTGCGACAGCTTCCGGGTAGGAATTTGGGCGCCAGTCGTCAGCGTAGCTGTTGCGAGAATAGCTGCCCCGCACGATCTGCTCAAGGGCAACTGACAGATCGTGATAAAAAAAGACCGGGCGTGGAGGACAAGCAGACAACGAGTGCACTTTTGTTGGCCAGGCTGATGAAAGGTGGAGTGTAAGGCGTCTCGCGCGTTCGGACCCTGGCTTATCACGTGGACCCAAAAGGGAAAACCCCGTCTTGAGACGTGGACAATTCCGGTGTCTTCACACTTGCTTCTTAGGCCGCTGCCCCTGTTCGCTTCTTGTTCTGGCTTTGGTAATTTCTGAGAAGTCTGGCATCACCCTCCCCTGCTGTTTGCTCCCCAGATTACCCTGAACCAGCCCTCGAAGCCACGGGATTTTCCATTTTCAAAGGGGCACGCGACGCGGCCAGGAAACTTTCAAGATGGATTTCATTGCACGTATAGTCCATGGTTCGTTTCAAGATCCTCTTTCCAAACACTCTTACTTTATCTTATCCTAATATTCTTTCTTACAGAGACTCAAGAGGGTCTTTCCGACGATGATCTCCTTCCTCTTAAGTCGTACAAATACTCCGCCGTGGACAAATCCCCTATTTCAAACTACATTCTACGCCACTATGTACGGATCACTTAGAACAACAATTGAAGAACCGATTACTGACGATTGAGGCTCTTCATAGTGGACTGCATTCGTCGAACTGCTGCCAATGTGGATCGCACCTAACATGGTGACACTGCTTGGCTTCATGTGGATCGTCGCAAACGTATTTTTAATTGTGTTCTTCATGCCAGATCTTCAAGGACCGGTAAGAATAGAGACATGATTTGATTCTACGTTGGCTCTAGCTAAAATTCCACGTTATAGGCACCTGGTTGGATGTACTTCAGCTTTGCCTTGGGCATGTGGATGTATTCTACTCTTGACAATGTAGATGGCAAGCAGGCCCGGAGAACAGGGACATCCAGTGGACTTGGAGAGCTTTTTGAGTTCGTATCATCTCCCAATAGGCCATTGAAACCTCACTGACAGCCCCCAGTCACGGAATTGACTCACTGAACTGCACAATGGCCAGTCTGCTGGAAACTGCTGCCATGGGCCTTGGAGCCACAAGCCTTGGTGCATGGACAGCGATTGTGCCTTGCTTGGCAATGTATTTCTCGACATGGGAGACGTTCCACACACATACCTTGTACCTAGGCTACGTCAATGGCCCTACTGAAGGATTGCTTATTGCGATTGGAATCATGATTGCCTCTGGAATCTGGGGCCCGGGCATTTGGAGCCAGCCAATTGTCAACTTGATCAATATTCCTCAAATCTTTGGTGAAAACTCCGTGAAGGACCTGTGGATCCCATTTCTCCTTGTTGGATTCTTCCTTGGCCATCTTCCGGGGTGTGTTATTAACGTGGCTGCCAGCCGCAAGAAGCAAGGCCTGCCATTCACTCCCATACTCAAGGAGTTCCTGCCGATGGTTCTTTTCACCGTTTCCAACATTGCCTGGCTCTTGTCACCCTACTCGAACCTGCTTACTGGAAACCACCTTGTTCTTTACTGCTGGGCGATTGCGCTCGTGTTCGGTCGCATGACTACCATGATTATTCTGGCCCATCTGCTGCGCCAGCCGTTCCCCTTCTGGACTGTTATGCAAGTCCCAATTGTCGGTGGGGCTATATTGGCAAATCTGCCTCGCGTGGGGCTTCCTATGGTTAGCGAATGGATTGAGGTCTGGTACCTTTGGCTGTTCTTCGTGTTCGCGCTGGTGGTGTATATGTATTGGGCAGTCCTGATCATCAACCGCATTACCACGTTCCTCGGTATCAACTGCCTGACCATTCGAAAGGACAAGTCTGTTGCTCGAGACCGTGTCTTCCGCGATTTTGGCGAGGCTGGCCTTGGATCCAGCTCTGCTACTGCTGCCGCTGCTGCTGATGCGATTGAGACTGAGCCTTTCAAGAATCACTAGATTGACGTGACTTGCAATCTTGCTTGTTCATCTGTCAATCTCTTTTTCTTCCCTCTCTCTCCATGGGGAACACGTTCGGCGGTTCTGCCATGTGACGGATGATGCATCTTTGTTTATACATCGGACTACGCTTTATTGTAATTAGATATCATAGAACTATGATGATGCTCCACGCGTCTAGCCATCATAGTTCTCTATGGCAGCAGTACTCTGCCTGCATATATGTATTATGCCTGTGACACGCTTCAATAGACTTCATAATCTACTCGTGATTGCCAAAACTTGGATTTTGATGACCCCATCTACAACTCCGCCACGATGTGGGGCGTGGAAGGACTGAAGAAGACCATTAAACGCGACCAGAAATGAGGCGGGAGTGGCGTACAGCCGGGGACCCCTAGATATGTGTGATTTTTAGGGCAGTCGTGCCGGCCGTTCCTGGATCCTGCCCAACCACTCGCCAGCGCGGATCCTTGTGGAGCTAACCCAAATAACATCAGTGACGCCACACCCAGAACCAGTACTGATCTTCTGTAACTGTCCAATATTCCCTGCTCGTTCTCCGCAATTTTGTGACCCTAGTCATAGATGATGAACCCATGAGAATGGCCATACCACTCGCGTCCTCGGGACCGGCGGCCTCTTAAGGATTTTACGATTATTCAACCGCCAGTGATCTGGAAGCCGCAAAATTTATGATCGAGGCAAACTTGGCCTTGTGTGAGTCAATTATGGGTAATCCTTCTGCAACCCTATCGCCCAAGACTCTACTAGTAGTAAAACAATCAAGTACACACGGTACTGCTACTTGAAGACTGTAGGCTGGCTGGTGATAATTCCACTGACTCAGCGGCACCACCGCCATACATTTAACTACAGTTTATTGTCTCAAGACCCACCCTGGATTCCGGATATCTTCGAGTAATACGGCTTTCAAGGTTCTTTTGACTAGGTTCTTCTTCTGCTTTCGACTCTTCACCTTTTTTCCCCGACAATCCATGGGTTTAGGCGGGGTGTTAATACATTTATAGTACTAGAGCTAAACCTCGAGGGATGTAATGTGGCCTTAGGAGGGCATTCAAGATATTCAAACTACACCATTGTTCAAGTCATAGATATGAAGTAATTCAACGAAATGGTAATTTCTCAATTCTCGATTGGGTTCTATTTTCAAGCTTGACTTGAATCAGTGTCACCATTGATGATGTCAAAGGATTCTTCAAATTTATCACCGAGAGTTTCGGCACAAGCACCTCGGTACATATGTAGCCCTCCAGCGAAGTATGAAAACTCTTTTAGCTTCCCAGGAATGTTGGCACCCATGTACCAAGAGTCAGCCTGAGTAAATAGGGTCATATTTGCAATTGTTTGGATCTGGGCAGACCATGCTTGCTGTGCTGATTCCTTAGCGTCCAATGCTCGAATCCCCTCCTCCTCAGCCTTCTTAATTATGTCTCGAATAAAATTGGATTGGAAATCGATGAGGGCGGGACCGTTTGTAAATGGTGTCGGGGAATGAGGCGCGTACGGAAATAACATGTTAGGGAAGCCATGCGCGGTCATTCCCAGGAAAGTCTGAATACCATCATGCCAGCGCTGTTGGAGATCAACGCCATTAACATCTTTAACACCCAATCGAAAGATACTTCCTGTACTAGCGTCATACCCAGTTGCAACGGCAACTACATCAACCTTGTAGGCCTTTTGGTCGTCGGTGATGATGCTGTCAGATGTTAATTCTGCGATCGGGTGTGCTCTCGTGTCGATAATGTGAACATTCGGCTTATCCAATTGTTCAAAATAATCTGTTTCCAGGGAAGGTCGCTTTGTTCCAAATGGATGAGGTGGTTCCAGAGGAGCCAGTAAATCGCGCTTTGCAGGGTCCTGAATTCGCTCCCTTGTTCGCTTGGCCCAGTAGTCGTAGGCTTTCCGGTTTCCCTCAGACTCCGCAAGGAGATCAAGCCACCCTCCAGTCCAGTAGCGGAACCCGCCGTCGGTATACAACTGGTGCAATATTTGCTGAATCTCCTCTGGTGAAAACTGGGAGTATATCTTAGGTTCGGGTTCCCACATGAGACCATTTCCTGTTTCCCACGCAAGTCGGAAAAGCTCTGGCGTCTCTGCGGTCATCTCGTCTTGTTCTTGCGGAGTAAACTTTTTCTGACGCATTGGCAAAGACATATTGGGAGTCCTCTGAAATATAAAGGTCTCTGCTGCCTCTTTTGCAACTTCCTGGAACAGCTGTACACCTGTGGGGCCTGTACCGATCAAGGCAACTCGTTTGCCCCGTAAGTCCACACCTTCAGGCCAACTGGCGGTGTGGTGGATTTCGCCTTGGAATGACTCGATACCTTTCCAGGGAGGGATGTATGGCTTGGCTGTGAATCCAACAGCAGGTATAAAGTATTTGGCGACAACAGTCTTTCCATCTTTGGTTTTTAATGTCCACTTCGCTGTTGTAGTGTCAAACGTGGCAGATACCACCTGTGAGTTGAAGAGACAGTCCTTGCTAATGGATAAAGTCTTATCGACAAACTGAAAATACGCCTGGAGTTCCTTTTGGGCCGGGTATAGTTCCGACCATTTCCAGTTCTTGTAGACCTCCTCGATATTAAAACCGTAAATGGGAGCCGGGCAGTCTACTCGCGCTCCAGGGTATCTGCTCAAATACCATGTTCCGCCAATATCCGACGCGGCCTCAAGAATCTTCACGTTAAGATTGAGCTGACGTAGGCGATGAAGGGTGTAGACTCCAGAAAATCCCGCGCCAACGATGACAGCATCCAACTCCAAAGGTTCGTCTTGACGAGCGGCCATAATTGCGTTCTCCTGGGGCATAAATGATAGTTCTCAGTTCGAGGGGCAGCTTGGGAGGAATATAAAGGATGCAAGTGCCTGTAAAGCGGGGGAAGCCGCTTACTCCCTGCCGTTGCTAATCTTATGCCTCTGGTTGTGGCTGGATGCTGGAATGTGGATCAATATCATCCTTCGCCAGTGGACACGGCGCCCGATCGTATACGTATTGAGAGCAAAGCAGCTCAACGCCAATGGGAGCGATGTCTAGGTAATCGGAGTTGCGCTATAGTTACACTGTTCTTAGTCCGAGGTCGATTCCGCCAGCCTCGGCTCATGGATCCCGGAAGGCTACCGTTTCAAAATGAGTCGGTCTGAAGATGGCTTCTCTGAGACTGGGGATGTGATTGCAATGTGCACGGAGAATACGGGATGTTCTCAATTCCGGCTTGTGGATTTATGCAAAACTCCGTAGAAAGCCGTCGTGGAAATTGGCCGAGTCACACAAAGTACAATTAACCCCGCAAAGTACTCTATATATAACAGTATATGGGGCTAAGCATGACTCCTACACGTCGGACAGCTTGAATATAACAAGCCTAATACCATATCGGAAGCATGTTCCGTGTTTTGGTACGGAGGTTGTTCTGTTCAACGAGGCTCTTGCCCCATCCTATTTATAGTACAAGTTATTTCGAGGTCTACTTTTACCTTTTTCAACTTGTAGCTATGGTCAGGAGACATAGGCTCTTTTGACCTCTCTCGCCTGTCAAACGATCCATACCATAAAGCGCTCGTGTCATTGGTCAAGTGACCTCCCCTTTGGAAATTGGCTGTATGATCCGGCACCGACAATCAAGGGATGATCGTGAAGCCAGACGTACGGTGTGGACATTCCTGATTGACCAAGAGCATCATGCCATATGCCAGTAAGTCGCTGAGTTGAATAGTAACATCGAGGGTTGCCCGATACCCCTTTAAATTTAATATCTCATGCCACTCTGCACCATTAGTGTTTCATCGAGAGCCTGGGGCCGTTGTCTCTAGGTCCCCCAATGACCTTATGATGTGTTTAGCTCTTCCTTACGTGGCTTTTCGCGCTTTAAGCTTTTCGCGGTTGTAGAAGGTAGCTGCAGGGCAGGCTTTCAGTTCGAGGAGATGTCCATCCGGGATGACATGAATAAGAGCATAACGCTACATGGCTTATAGAGTAAAGCCATGCCCAGTCGATCTGGCTAAACGACTAAAATAGCAGATTCGGATGAGGCGGACCTTGGAAGGGCCCCGGACGAATCAGCCAATCACTACGCGTTGATCCCCCACTTTGCTTATTGGTTATCAGGATCGCCACTCACAAGGCCAGACTGGCCACATTTTCCTTTCGGGCTTTGAAACTCTGCCTTGTGTCTTCTGCCTTTGGGATTCGGAGGCTCTTGCAGAACTTTGACACATTGCTATCCCCGGGCTTGAGCAGCGGCAATCTTATACTCATCGCGTCCCGTGTGGGCTGTTCTTCCTCCCGTGGACACGAGACAACCGCAGTGGACCTCAAGATGCGCTCCGCCGCCAAGCTGTTCTACGCAGCGGTGTTCGCTTTGGCGAGCCTAGCTAGCGCTGGCCGCAATGCTTCGCAGCAGCTGGATACCATGAAATGTGCTGTAAGTCAAGGCACGGCCGCGGGACTGAATCCATCAAGGTTCAAATCAAGTACTGACTCCGTTCTTCCAGTTTGACCCTTCCGCGACAGTTTCAGATACATGCATATCCTACGAGAATATCAACGCAATTAACGACGAAATCTATACCCTCCTCCAATCCCTTACGATCGAATCCGACTTCTTCTCGTATTACCGCCTCAACCTATTCAACAAAGAGTGTCCATTCTGGAACGATGAAAGTAGCATGTGTGGCAACATCGCATGCTCAGTGAACACAATAGAGTCCGAGGATGATATACCGCTTACGTGGCGGTCAGAAGAGCTTAGCAAATTAGAAGGTCCAAAAGCTCACCATCCGCCCAAGGACCTTCGGGCGAAATTGCCCAAGGAGAGTCCTTTACAGGGAGAGCTGGGCGAAGGAGTCGGTGAAAGCTGTGTAATAGAATACGACGATGAGTGTGATGACTTGGACTATTGTGTGCCAGAAGACGAGGGTTCAACTGGCAAGGGTGACTACGTGAGCTTGGTGGACAACCCCGAACGATTCACTGGGTATGCGGGAGAAGGAGCACACCAAGTTTGGAATGCCATCTACCAGGAGAACTGTTTTTTGAAGCCCATCGAGACGGAATTCGAGGAGCAGTCGCTCAATATGCCACTAGGCGGCCTCGAAGCGGTCTCGGACTTCCGGAATATGCTCCAAAAGGAGTCGCAGAAGGAGTCACTTCGTCCAGATGGATTGCCATTTGACAACGAGTGTCTCGAGAAGCGCGTCTTCCATCGTCTCATCAGTGGCATGCATGCTTCTATCTCTACTCATCTCTGCTGGGACTACCTGAACCAGACAACTGGCCAATGGCAGCCCAACATGCAGTGCTATAAGGAGCGACTGCATGACCACCCGGAGCGCATTTCAAACATGTACTTCAACTATGCCTTGGTTTCTCGAGCAGTGGCAAAGCTGCGCAAGCACTTGAAAAACTACACTTTCTGTACAAGTGATCCTGCCCAGGATTTCGACACCAAGCAGCGAATGAACCAGCTTACCGATGTCCTCGCACGACCCCCCAAAATTTTCAACGAGGACGTCATGTTCCAAGACCCTGCCACCCAAGGCTTAAAAGAAGACTTCCGCAACCGTTTCCGCAACGTCAGCCGGCTGATGGATTGCGTTGGCTGTGATAAATGTCGATTATGGGGCAAAGTCCAGACAAGTGGTTACGGGACCGCGCTGAAGGTGCTGTTCGAGTATGATGAAACCAAGAACGGCGAGAACCCTCCTCTGCGCCGGACAGAGCTCGTTGCTTTGATCAATACTCTCGGACGTATCTCCCACAGTCTGGCTGCCGCGCGCAGTTTCCATGAGGCATTTGAGTCGGGCCAGGAGCACGCGTTACCTCTTCAAAGCCGCCATGGCCATGGGTCTGGGGCTGCGAGTGAAGGTGACCCTGCTATAGACCGAGTAAAAGAAGCAGATGGACGATGGTTCCGTGATGGGACTGGTAATTATTACTTTGAGCCTAATGATCGTGACTGGAAGTATGATGGTATCCAAGATCAACAGGACCGGTTGCCATGGGAGCGTCCTCAACGCCATCCAGATGCCACTATGTACGACGAGATGACTTCAGAGTGGGAAATGGTTCGGGACACATTCGTGTATGTCCTCCGAACGTGGATTGGCATCCCCAAACTTGTGTAAGTCTTGGCGTCGCGTCTCTTGCCCATAAAAGCGCCATCCCGAGATTGTGGCTAATAGATCTTATAGTTACAACATCTTTTCTCAAGAGGCTTACCGTCTCTGGGCATTCTGGCTTGGTCAGCCTGTGCCTGAGCGTCTGTGGAAAATCAAGCCTCCTAACACAGAGACTGTGATCCCTCGCAACAGACATAGCGAACTTTAGATCATTGTTACAACTCTACACTTTTTTTGTACATAAGCGATTCTCAGGGGCTCCTCATGGCGTTATAAGATGGTGTTTTGAAGATTTGCATTTTGCATCTTGGATTTGATATCAGATTCCGAATCGGCGGTATACTCGATTTACATACATGTACACCATATCTCCCAGGTTTGGGCTTGGCTTAAGTTTTTGCAATTGGATCCACCTGCCAAGATTGGTTGGTTAACTCAGATCACTTCATTCAAGCATTTTGGCCGTAAGAACAGCATAGCCTCAAAACCTTCTCCGAACCTTTCATGTAGGTTCCAGGGTTCCCCACGGAATGCGGGCGGTCGGATACCAGCACAAAGAACCAGTCGCTACCCGCAGAAACTTCTACCGGGACTCACATTCCTGATTGGGAACGGTGGGGGAAAGGAGATAGGAAAATGCATTATGTATCACGAAAATGGGTTGTGAATATGCAGATAAAAGAGCGTTGAACACATTCAGAGTCCAGTTGAATCTTGTTGAATCTCGTTGAATCTCGTTGAATCTCCTTCAATCTCCCCAGGCCTCTATAGTTCTATAGTAGTGAGTCCCCACGTGTAGTTTAGAGCACAGTACCAGCTTAGTCACCACCTTGGAATCGGGAAACGCCGACATCCTCGGCTTCTCCACTCGCGGCCACATGCGCCTTCGACTTTTCCCCCGTTCAACGCTCCACCCCCGGCTTCTCTTCCCCATCTCTCTGATCCCGATGCAAGGTTGCTGAACCCTAACATGGCGTCGGTCTCGCCGCCAAAACCGTGGGAAAGAGCAGGCGCTGCCACTGGTAAGTCCACCCTTTCATCCCAAGTCAACAAGACAGATACCGCTGTCCGAGACACGCCATCGTACCCCGAATGCGATAACTCATGCGCGATATGTGATCAGGGAACGCACTGTCAACTACTCCTACTCCTGGTAATCCAGTCTCTTCAACCGCGATGACTACGACCTCACCCACTGCGGCCAACCCCGCAACCTCCACCGCCCCCGACCTTCCATCACGCCCCAACACCCTCAACTCAGTTGTCAACTCGACTGCCTCCAACTACAGCCCCTATGGAGCGTCAAGGCTAGGAACCAGCCCCTACGGAGGATACGGTGGTATGGGCGGCATGGGCGGCATGGGCGGCTATTCCTCGCCATACTCTCGCTTCGGCTCCATGGGCTCCATGTACGGCGGCTATGGCGGCATGGGAGGCATGGGAGGCATGTACGGTGGCATGGGAGGCATGGGAGGCATGTATGGCGGCATGGGTGGGATGGACCCGAATGACCCTAACAGCTTGACCAACTCATTTGGGCAGAGCACCCAAGCGACGTTCCAGATGATCGAGAGCATTGTCGGCACGTTCGGTGGCTTTGCTCAAATGTTGGAGAGCACATACATGGCCACTCACAGTTCATTCTTTGGTACGTGAATTAACAAACTTTAAAATATCTGATGAGTGATAAAATACTGACTGTCCGCAACAGCCATGGTCTCCGTCGCCGAGCAATTCGGCAATCTACGTAATACCCTCGGCTCTGCGTTGGGCATCTTCGCCATCATTAGATGGTTCCGCACATTGATCGCAAAAATCACAGGGCGACCGCCTCCAGCAGATGCCACTTCCCTGACTCCTGCGGCTTTCGCAGCGTTCGTGGGTGGGCGCTCTTCGGGCGTCCTACCCGATGGCTCACCGGCCCCTCCCAAGCCGTCCAAGAAGCCCTTCTTCATGTTCCTCATTGCCCTCTTTGGTTTGCCCTACCTTATGGGCAAACTTATCAAAACGCTCGCTCGCTCGCAGGAAGAAGAAGCGAAGCGTCGGCAGCAGCTTGTCGGCCCCAACGGCGATCCAGGCTCTGCATCTCTGGATCCGACCAAGCTAGACTTCTGCCGTGTCCTTTACGACTACACCCCTGAGACACAGGAGAGCAACGGCATCGACCTGGCTGCCGCAAAGGGCGATATCGTTGCAGTTCTTAGCAAATCAGACCCCATGGGCAACGCTTCTGAGTGGTGGCGCTGCCGAGCTCGTGATGGCCGCGTCGGGTACCTTCCCGGTCCGTACTTGGAAACCATCCAGCGACGGCCGCAGCAGGCTCTCACCGCGGGCAACGAAGCCTCAAGCCGAACCAACTCGCTGAAGGGTGACGGCTTGGCCAAGCCCGTCGACCAGCCCCCCGAGCTGAAGGGCAAGCCGGGAGACATCTCCCCCGAGAGCTTCCAAAAGAGCACATTCTATTCTTAATCGATATAGACTTGCCCTCGGACGGGCCTCTAGATAATGGTGGAGCAATCACGACGCCCTCGGCTTCTCTTCCACCCTTCGTTTACAACTAGCCAAAAAGGCATACGCCCATTTACTCATCACCTACGAGAACCCTGGACTTAGATCGGATATTCGAAATTCCTCTCTCCTTTAACGATATGCTGAGCACCCGGTGGCAGCCGATAATGTCACATCCTCCCAAGCGTGGTACATACCCCCCGCGCCTTTTTCTTCCCTTTTCACACTTGGGACCTTTTATTTTCCTTTTGATTGTTGTCTATTCTTTGATTTATCTTCTGGGACTGGCTAAGCGGTGTTATTTGGTATATATGTATCTTATTGATTGGAAATGCATTCACATGGACCTCCATGCACAACACCCTGTTCCAACTATTTCTCACACCGTAACAAGTCCACCACCATCTAACCTGTACTACACTGATCGGCAACCCTTGAAAAAGAATTAAGCCAAATAAACAGGTCGTACCATGCGACACATCGCATCCCAGACCAACAATCCCCCCTCTCAAGTCGCAAAAGCTGAAACCCTGGAACGACCAGCCAGCCCACGGCGCTAAAACCCCCCAACAGAGCCAAGCACACAAATACGAGCCCCCCAAACCCCCCGACTCTAATCCCAAAAGCAAGTTTTTAAGACCCCGTTATTGGCCGCCATTTCCACCCAGCCCGTCAATTATTTACAAGGAACCCGCATGGTGGCGGCCAGGAGGATTAGTCGCAGACTCGATAGCTCAGACCTTCACCCCGGATAATTAGGCACATGTGCGCTGCGGGCCTCCCCTGGATGACGGGGCCCAGTACTTCGACGCGTTCAGGAGGGTAAGGTTGGTTTGATTGTGAATTTTGAGAATGCAGTTCCCGATTCCTGGACCTGGAGGGTTTTGGTGATTGGCTGATGGCTGATGGAAGGGGGGGGGAAGGTAATCGATCGGACGGGTCGATCGCTTGTCGCATCATTTATAGTTGCCGCTGATCTCGGGAGGGCTGTTCGTTGCTTTTTCGTCGTCTCTTTTCTGTAGGCTTCGTGTGGTGTCTGAGGATTGAGATTTTGGTATGAGGTGCAGGTGGGTTGTTAGATTTATAGGGGTTGGGCTCTGTAGTTTCGCGTTGTATTTCCACAGAATCGGAGACTGTGTCTTAGGTATCTACAATATAAGACTCCGACAGATGACCAGAGAGCTGAGAGCAACCACAGAGAGAACCAAAAAAAAAAAAAAAAAAAAAGAGGCACCGTGAGATAAGACCGACTGGGTATGGAAATGGCGGGTCTCGTAAAACATAAACACTCTTTCCATCGCAATAAACCCCAATCTAAGAAGCAGCCGAGTCAAATCAAAAGGCAAAACAACAAACGGACCATAAGAAGAACGCCCTTGCTATGATGAATTTTCCCCATGGGTCTCCTTGTCTGCATGTATATATCGATAAGATAAGGGGGGGG
>KZ119480.1:9658-21777 GCA_002153405.1 Mycosphaerella populi pn0402
AGCCGAGTCGTAGCCACGGTATTCCAAACGTGACAGTCCTGAAGATTGCTTTGTTTAGTGGGGGGGATAAACACATCCACCGGATCGGCGATCTTGCGATCGGCACTACTTACCATTGAGAAGAGTATCAATGATGAACTGGCGGTCTCGCTCAACGAGATAGTTAATGTAACCAAAGATTCCACTAAATGAAACAGAAGCAGAGGGTTAGCGGTGGGGGGGGGGAACCAAATGTCGGTGGGGGAGAGGCGAGCAAACTCGAGGGTACAACGTACCACATGATGAAGAGTAGGGAGAATTAAGAAGGATTAGTTGATTGAGAAGGGGGAGGTGAACAGGGTAACAAGAAAACGATTGGAAGGGGTTTGAGACGAAGAGGAGAAGAGGACAGCTGATTCGTATTTATAGAGGGGGAGGTGGACAAGGGAGGGGGTGGATTACATGTATTATTAGCTCCTTATTTTTTTTCCCATAACAGAGGTCTCCACCACCAAGCTACCGGGGCCAATGCGCCCACTTGTCTCACCCAGGAGATTATTTCTATGATCTCTTGCAGGCCATTATTGATCTTGCCAGCCCAATTGCTATCCAATTGCTGTCTGGCTGCTGGTTGCCGGTTGCTATGTTGTTCGCTTGACGAGTCTACTAGTACCTCCGCCTACTCGATAAATTCCGGGATCTACAGGGAACAGAGAACGGCAGAAGGTGTCCAGGACAGGATCTCAGGAATTCTGCTTTTTTGGCTTTTTGGCTTTTTAGTTTTCTGTTTTAGTTTTTATTTTAGAACTTTCTTCGTATCAACTATCCATCGTACCAGGAACCGGAAAATCGTGCCAGCCGGTCTCAGACTAAGTGCTTCTTTCCGTTTAGTTTCAGGGCCACCACCGCCGCTAAGCCCAACCAGCCTTTGGTTCCGGTCTGCTATTTTTATACCCTTAGATCTCCCGGCTTCGCCACGCTCTCTGAGCCTCATGGTTCCTGTATCGCCACAAGGGTCCAATCATCACGGATTCCCCATGCGCAAGGGGGGGCAAAATGCTCTTCTACAGTATGTGCGGCGCGGTAAACTAGTTTCTCGGCATCCAACCCCAAGGTACGGAGCCGAGGGTTCCATAAACCACCATTGTGTCCTTTCCAGGAATTGTAGAGACAGGGGTTCCGATAGCTCGTAGAGTGGTGTTGTCCATCACGTTAATAAAAACAATGGCGCTTTCTCCCTCCAGAGTGTAGATAGTAGAGTGCGGAGCCATGGCCTATCGGCTAGAGACCACAGCGGGTATCTGTCAGGTGAACTGCAGGTCCCAATGGAAAAAAAAAATTTACTCCGTAGGGCAGAACAACCGAGGCACCCAGACACGAGAAAGTCGAGAAGGTCAGAGGAGAGAAGTACAGAGAGAAAGAGAAGAGACGCCAAAGCCAGTGGATCCTGCAGATGCAAATCTCGCCCACCGCTTCCCTGTTCGGCCGCGTCTTCGCTCCCTGCAAAATCTCTCCGCATCGCGCGACCACCTTGTTCCATTCAACTTCTCCGCCTTTTTGTCGGCTTTCTTCTTTTGCCGTCCGTCTCCCTTCGCGTGTCTAGAAGGGTCTCGCTACGGGTTGGTCAGATTCACCGTCAAGGATGCTGCCCGGGAGCTGCGCAGTGGTTCCCGGCGTGTAGCCACTTTTCATCATGTCACGCGCCTCCGCCGGCTTCGCAGACTTCTTTCCTACAGCCCCTTCGGTTCTCCAGAGGAAGCGCGTCAGAGTGGAGGATCGGTCAGAAACAGGGTTAGATGGCGATTCTACCAACCGCCCCAGTTCTATCCCCCCGTCTGCTCATCCCAGTGGGGCACCTGATGAACCAAACGGCGAGGTGCAATCTACTCGCCCGTCATTGGGTTCTTTAGAAGTCATATCAGCGACTTCCCAAGACCTCAATGGCTCTTTGGTGCCCGCTGCGAATGGAAATTCGAATATCGACACCCTCACTCCTTTAACAAACGCGGGATCCTCACCCCCTCGCAAAACAAACAGCCCTCAATCTAAGATGCCAGAAGAGAACTCTCGTCGTCCCATGACAGAACCTGTCAAATCCTCCATGACTCCTCTTCACGCCCCACCTACTCCTCAATCCCAAACTCGCCCTGAGATCGTTGTGAAGGGTCGCCGAATCGTCTATGACCCTGATTTGGACAAGCGTTCATCCAAAGAGAAACGACGGAAACTTGAATATGTGGAATTCTCATCTAATAACCAGGCCGCCCCGGCTGACCCTCGTCGTGCGATTAAAAACTACACGCGCGGCTCGGGATGCAAGCCAAAAACCAAATATCGACCGGCGCCATACATGCTAAAGCCGTGGGCGTATGATCCAACAACGAGCATTGGCCCGGGACCTCCCACTCAAGTAGTAGTTACCGGATTTGACCCGCTTACCCCAGTCGCTCCGATAAGTGCTCTATTCTCAAGCTTCGGTGATATTGGCGAGATGCACAACCGCACCGATCCCATCACCGGCCGACTTCTCGGTATCTGCTCCATCAGGTACAAAGACAGCCCCTCCTTTCGCGGTAACGGCCCGGTCTCAGCAGCTAGCGCAGCTAAACGAGCATACTACGAATGCAGAAAAGAACAACGAATTGGGGCTCGGAGGGTGCGAGTGGAGATGGATCGCGGGGGTGCAATGTCGGAACGGTTGGCCTCCAAGGCGATTGAGTCGCAAAGGGTGGCATCCAAATCTGCTGCTACTTTAGCAGCAGCGGAGATCAAACTAGAGGCCAAAAAGGACGGCCCTCCTCCTACCGCACCCAAAGGCCCCTCCGGAAGACCCGGCATTCGCCCAGGTGTGGCCATCCCTGAAGGCCCGCGAGCTACTGTGCGTTCTCCGGCCGTACAGTCTTTGGTGGAAGAAATTCCAATTTTGAGTCAAATCAAGCGGGATCCTTATATCTTTATCGCCCATTGTTATGTCCCCGTTCTCACCCATACGGTCTCCCATCTGAAGAAAAGACTCAAGACCTTCGACTACAGAAATATCCGCTTGGACTCGACCGGATACTATATTATCTTTGAAAACTCCCGCCGGGGCGAAGAAGAAACCGAACGTTGTCACCGACTTTGCCATATGGAACCCTTGTTCACGTACATTATGAACATGGAGAGCCACCCATATGGCAACCCTAATTATGTGCGCAGTCCAAGTCCAGAACGCGTTCGTGCTGAGCAAAAAGCGAAAGTACACAAGGAGCATGCTAAAAGAGAGGCGGAGCTAGACTTGGAAGAAGAAAAGCAACATCGTGCCGCCAATTTAGATCCTTGCCGGGAAGTCCTGTCAATGATCATTTGTGATTTGCGCGATAAACTTTTGGAAGACGTCAAGTCTCGGATTGTAGCTCCTGTGCTCCATGACTATCTTGAACCCAGCCGACATGTCGCCAGGCGCGAGAGGTTGGGGATCTCGGGGCCCGAAAGTGTTATGCAACCTGCTTTCCGGATTGGGATTGATAATCTGAATACCCCTTCACATTCCGCTGATAACAAAAAGTCCGATCTTTCCTCTTTGCCTCGTATCCGCAAGGCTAATGGTCTCAATCGGGCTGGGGAAGCTTTCAAGGATGAACGTCGCCGGCAGCCGCTTCGTAAGAGACCAGCTGGCCTGTTGAGCAGGCTCCAGGAGCTGCATGATGACGAAGATTCGGATGAAGACCGTACAACTCATCTTGCTAGGGACACTGAAGAAAGAAGCAGTCGACAGCTCAGTCGAGCAAGCTCCGAGTCAGAATCCGAGCAAGATGAAGAGTTCCAATCGGATACCGAGGAGAATCTTGAAGATGTTTCTGTTGAAAATGAAGCTCTCCCTAGTCAAGACGACCGTGGACTCAAAAGAAAACTCGAACATGAAGAATTGGACGCTCAGAAGCGGCAGAAGCATACCGAAGGATCTATTGATCTTGAAGAATTCGTTACAGAGCCAGCCAAGGAACTTCCGACTGTGGCCGACAGAAGCTCCAGTCCTCCAGTTGAAGCCATCAAAGACTTGCATGATGTGTCTGAAGATAAGCTGTTCGATTTCGAGTTTGCATCAGATACAAAGGCCGAGGTCATCTGGGGATTCTCCAAGGAAGCTCCACGCGCAACGGTCCAGGACGATGCCGCAATCATCTTGGATCTGGATGGCTGGCAAAATCTGATCAAGGATGAAGAAGATCTCCAGTTCCTTCAACAAACCCTTCTGAACCACGCCTCGTCTAACATCAATAATGTTACTGCATGGGCATGGCGGCAGAAGCAGATCAAGGCTCTCAATGACCTTGAGCCTGAGACCCCTACCCACGATACTATTGGTATTGCTGGCTACTATGTTCCAAATGTTCACGGTTCTGCCCGCAGCGAGGGTCGCAAGCGAATTCTTGAGGCTGAGAAATCGAAGTACCTGCCTCATCGTATCAAGGTCCAGAAAGCTCGTGAGGAGCGTGAGGCCAATGCTAAAGCAGACCCTCAAGCCGCTGCTGCAGAGGCTGCCAGGATAGCTGCTGCCAAGACAATTTCAAAATCTGCTTCTCGGTCAACTCGTGTTAACAACCGTCGCCTCGTCGCCGATATCAATGCGCAGAA
This sequence comes from Mycosphaerella populi pn0402, assembly GCA_002153405.1. Lineage (NCBI taxonomy): Eukaryota > Fungi > Ascomycota > Dothideomycetes > Mycosphaerellales > Mycosphaerellaceae > Mycosphaerella > Mycosphaerella populi. The sequence continues at coordinate 14,255 of KZ119480.1, forward strand.
GCAGGCTCTTCCGACGTCTAGTGGTGATGGTGATGTTCTCCGCTTCAATCAACTGAAGAAACGCAAAAAGCCTGTGCGGTTTGCTCGTTCTGCGATCCACAACTGGGGTCTGTACGCTGAAGAGAACATTTCGGCAAACGATATGATCATTGAATATGTGGGTGAGAAGGTCCGCCAGCAGGTTGCTGATATGAGGGAGCGGCGCTATCTCAAAAGCGGCATTGGCAGCAGTTATCTCTTCCGGATTGACGAGAACACTGTCATCGATGCTACCAAGCGAGGTGGAATCGCCCGTTTCATCAATCACAGTTGTACCCCTAACTGCACTGCAAAGATTATTCGGGTTGACGGCAGCAAACGAATTGTGATCTATGCCCTACGGGACATAGAAAGAGGTAGGCACACCCATGCTTCCTATGAGAAATACCGCATACTAATGAGACATAGATGAGGAACTCACATACGACTACAAATTCGAACGGGAGTGGGATAGTGATGACCGTATTCCCTGTCTCTGTGGTTCGACTGGCTGCAAAGGATATCTCAATTAAACCAACCGCATTCTATTTCATGGCGTTCTCTTTGGCGCGGCGGGCAAGGTCGGCGTTTTCTAAGTTGGGTTCTCAGGCTCCAGGGGTTCTGTTAATGGCACATGATGACACAAAGCACTCTAGACCCTATGTACAATATTGAAAAGAATTTTCTCTTGATTGCCCTTTTTCAGGGGGTCTTTCCACGCGGATTGCATAGAAAGAGTATCCTATCTATGCTTTGTGTGCTGTTCCTAATAGGTGGGTATCTTGTATATTTCGAGTAGGTGATAGTGTAATGAGACAAGCTCAAACTGTATTTTATGTGAGTTGATGAATAGTCTAATCTCATGAGGGAGAACTCTTACCTAGATGGCTGGGGAGAAGGAAGTTGGCGATGCCCTCCTTGATTGCATATTGATGGCCGCAATTCCCACACACCAGTTTGCCCTCCATGACTTGGGTCTCTAGTAGCAGGCGATGAAGATCCTTTAGGGTTTGTTCGTCCTCGAGCGCCGTGCCCTCTGGTTTCGAGTCTGGGAGAGCAGGAAACCCAAGCTATAAAAGCAAATTAGCCTAAAAATCAGCAAAAGGCCCTGGGAGACACGATAGGTACCTCATTCGCAGTCATACGGAGACCCTCCCAATCAATGCGGGGGATCATGTTGCGAATAAACTCAGGCTGGAATTCCAGCTCTTGCATTTCAAGTTCGGCATCATGGAAATGCAGAGGGAATGACGCTGCTGATGTTTTGCAGTCCTTGACCGAGCAGGTGACAAAATTGGCCGTGATCAATTTCATGGTGGGGAGTTGGATTGCAAATGTCGCTCGTTTTTTTTCCTTCCTGGCGACAAAAAAAAGACCGTCATCTGCATCAGGTGACCTTATCGATAAGGCGGCTCCAACACCCCGCGCTGCTGCCCCACCAAGAGTGTATGGAGCTACATCGTATTGAACAACTACTGCTTCTAGACTTGCGGTTTGACTTGGACATCCACCAGATCTAGATCAGCGATATCATTCTCTGCAAGACATGTATCGGGTTCTAGTCGATCCCCATCAAACAAAAGAGACACATCGTGATCAGCTCCTATGGAATGTTTTTCCCGGAATGCAGATATGAGCTTCGATACCAGAGTCTTCGGTCTTGCTTTAATTCGTAAATCGCTAAGCCCTGGGCTTCGCAGAACCAGTTTCATTGGCCCATTGTCACTGTCTTGGGGTGATTCGATACCTGGGTTAGGTGAAAGAGAAGGCTGCTGTTTGGCCTCGGTTTGACAGATGGGTTGACGATCATGTAACGAAGGATCATTAGTGACAGCTTCCATATGAATGCGCATCTCTTTCTTTTGATCAAAGGTATCGTCATCCATCAGGCGGGATAGCCATCCTTTCTCCTTGTGAACCCCCAAGCTCTTGCAAGTTGTCACGTCAAACAGCCGCCGACCTCTCCATGTCAAATGGATCCCTGCCGTAGTCTCGTCAGTAAACCCCTGGCGGTTGCACCATTCCAAACGAACTTCTCTCAATCCCTGTGACAATTTGCGCTGGAATATAAGTGGCTTGGTACCTGGGATATCGGAGGTGATAAGTATCATGATGATCGGGTCGCTCGTTGGTGTGAGAGCTGTTGTCAAAGATTGAATATCTGGTGAACTCGCTGAGGACAAGGCAGGGATTCCTGAAGTGTATTTCGATATATCTGGGTCCGTTGTGTCTACTTTGGAGCCCAACAGATCAGCGCCTTGCGTTGTGTGTGATAATCGGCCATCTTTTTGCTTTGGTTGAGAGTCCCCAGCGGGGTGATCTTGATCAGTAGGGAGAGGCGAGTCAGGGGTGACATTCTTGAGATATAAATCATCACGTTTTGGAATAGCCGGTAGCTCTCTACCACCAGGTGATGTGCGATGGCTGACTATTATCTCGTTCTGTTCATCCGGGGAGGCAAGGTCGTCTGTGTGCGCATCTGTACCAGCGTCCAGGTTGACCCTTTCAGCCTCATCAGACAGCCTGGGCCGCTTGGATCGAACAGGACTCGCAAAAGCTTGAGGTTCTTGGTCTTCAGAGCTATCCTTTTCTTTCTGTCGCGCTTCTCGTGCTTCTCGGTTAGCCGCAATGATATCTGAATAGGTCTGCTCAGATCGTCGGTAGAATGCATTCCCGGCATCCCCTCCAGCTGTAGCCCAAGAGGGCTTATTAAAAAAAGATCGCATAGATATTGAGAGTAGGGGGGAAATATTAGATCGCGATCCAGTTCAGAGTTGCAGAAGTGATAACACAAGAGCAAAGAGCGAACGCCAACCATTGGCTACTGTTGCTTCTCACCGCCTTTGTGGGACTCTCCTACATCTTTCAGCGATCGTAAGCCTCGACTTCCCTTGATTACAGACAGTTTATTCTCTTCGCCACAATGGAGAACGGCTCATCTTCCGAAGGCAAGGACCCCTCGGCTTTCCTCAGTGAGATCATTGGTGCTCCCGTGATCGTCAAGTTGAACTCCGGCGTCGTTTACAAAGGTAAGACAGCAAGATGTCCCGATCCCCTCTTGCTTCAGGCGCTCGCTGCCAATGGACGCGGCTAAACTTGTAAAGGAGAATTACAATCAGTCGATGGCTATATGAACATTGCTTTGGAGAAGACTGAGGAGTTTGTGAATGGGAAACACCGACGCACCTATGGTGATGCTTTCGTACGAGGGAACAACGGTATTCATCTTGGCCAACCAACTTTCTTGGAATGTTGCTGATCAAGGAGCTAGTACTTTACATCTCCGCGAATTAAATCGATACCCAGCACTGTCTGAAAAACTGCGATCATTCATGCCACGCCCCAACTATCACGATCCTAAAGAAGATCTTGATGAGATAACGGGAATTCTCTACACCCTCGCATCACATATTATGTTGGGCACGTTGTTTCTCCAATTATTTGACGTCGGGAGATCCAATCAAACCCAGGAGTTCGAGGTGCACCGTATCGGCAGTGCGGATCAAAAGTCACGCACATAAAGCTTCACATTGTTGTACGCAACAAGCCCCTGACTAATAATCGGACTATACTTGAATACTTTCTGCATTTCATTTCTGTCGTCTCCTAGATCCATATACCCTTTCTTAAACGTACGAACATATTTTCCCTTGTACATGACTGCGTATGTTCAGGCTCTATGACTCGGTATATTCGCATCATTAGAGAAGACCAAAATACTTTATATACGGAGTACCTACCAAGTTATATGTATTTGGATATATGTAGGAAGGTTCCTGGTACGTAGTACACAAAATGAACTCTGGTCAACACTGGGCTCTCAAGCTGCCCAGTTTAGGTAATCAGACAATGCCCCTCAACGGCTCCGGCGCCGCAGCCCCTCCAAAGATCAAGATCGTCGTGAAACACTTGAATAATCAGCTCTCTTGACGAGAGGTCTCGCTACATCGAGTAGTCTACAGCAGCTCATCCCCCTGCGTCTGTCGCCACCGCGCAAACCGCCTGACCCACTCGAATCAGCATGCTACAGGCCATCGAATACAGCCAGGGTCACCTGAAAATCCTGGATCAGCTCCAACTGCCCTTCGTAGAGACTTTTATCCGTATTCAATCCGTTGAAGATGGGTGGCATGCGATCAAGGACATGAAAGTTCGAGGCGCTCCAGCAATTGCTATTGTTGCCATGTTGTCGTTGTCCTGCGAGCTCCAATCCTCCCAAAAAGCGAGCAAGATCCCGGAAACCGCACAGGAGACCAAGTCCCTGATTAGGGAGAAGCTTGCGTATCTACTTACGAGCAGACCTACGGCGGTCAATCTCAGTGATGCTGCTCGTAAATTGGAGGCCATGGTAACTGCTGAAGCGCAGAAGCCTAGCGCATCTGCTCAAACTGTGGTGGATATATTCGTTCAAGCAGCAGAGGAGATGCTTGGAAAGGATCTGGACGACAATCAACGCATTGGAAATCATGGCGCTGATTGGATCATGGCCAATGCGGCCAAATCGTCAACCGTCGCGGTGCTTACACACTGCAATACTGGGTAGGACTTGCAATTCTTTCCTATGGGGCCTCGAAAGCTGACAGGTAGTAGCTCACTGGCTACTTCTGGCTACGGTACAGCACTGGGAGTAATCCGCTCGCTCGCGTCAAAGGAAGTCCTCCGACACGCCTACTGCACTGAAACTAGGCCTTACAACCAAGGATCCCGCTTGACAGCCTTTGAACTGGTTCACGATCAAATTCCTGCGACATTGATTACTGATTCTATGGCTGCTGCCCTGCTGGCCGATAAAAATGCAGGCGTGAGTGCCATTGTAGTCGGAGCAGACCGTGTTGCCGCCAACGGAGATACCGCCAACAAGATTGGTACCTACGGCCTTGCAGTTCTGGCTAGACATCACGGTATCAAGTTTTTGGTTGCATCTCCCCTTACTACAATCGACTTGGCAACCAAGTCCGGGGCCGAAATCATCATTGAACAACGTTCGCCGTCGGAAGTAACCAGTATCAAGGGTCCACGAGAAGGAGCAGCTGCTGGTGAAACTCTGGCCTTGGACACAATTCGTATTGCTGCACCCGGCATCAATGTCTGGAACCCAGCATTCGATATTACACCAGCGGCTCTGATTGACGGTATAATCACGGAGGCTGGTGTGGCGGGGAAGGGTACGGATGGGCAATTCGATATGTCTGCACTTTTTACGGCTTCGAATTCTCATCCCTGATTTCCTTTCCGTTCACATTTTCGGCATCATTGTTACCGTTAGTCATATAATCATGTTTTCGGGTCTCTTGTTCATTCCCTGCTTGGAACTCCTCCGATCCCGCGTTGTTCCCCCCTTCGAATGCTGTAAGAATTTCGTCCATTTTGCCCTCCAGGACACTCAGGTGGTCCTCCAGGGCAGTTGCAGTCATTTCACCTCTTTATATGGTTAGAAGAATGGATTGGAGAGGATAAGGGGGTTGTACTTTGCTAAATCAGCGAGTGCCTGTTATCGCATTAGATCTGTGGAACTCTGCGGGGTGGTGTAATGTGTTACCGGGAGGGGGAAGACTCACCTGGGCAAGGTCCAGATCGTTGGAATTATTTTGCGACATTTCGTGTCTACCAGGATGTGACAGAAAATGTTGATCTCCTTGAGTTTTAGACTATATGTTGTAGGGCACTGCGGTCCAGGTGGAAGATAAAGTCAAGAGATCAGCTGCTGGGCAGCTGGTTAGACAATTACATAATATCTTACCCCACCAAAGCCGCAGAACTCGTCTCCATATCTATAGATGTCATAAATGACAACCTTGTATACGACAAGCGCTATCAAGCAGATATAGTATCTAATGAAGGCTCTGGGGGGGGATAATAGAGGTAAATTGAGTGAATGCTATCTCGAGATATGTGCTAAAGGAAGGAGGGGGAAAGCTGGCTGGAAGGTCTAGACTCTAAATAACCAGCTGGAGCGGAGAGCTCTGCGATCTTAATAGTATCACGTAAAAGGCCTCAAAATTTTCTGGAATTGGTAATTGTGAAAATCGATCATTTGAGCTTTCAACGTTGTTGACCTTGCGTATATACCTATTCATTTATCTTGGAATATCCACAGGGACCTTCCCTTGCATATTTCTACAAGTGTTCAAATATGTATAACTTAGGGTATACATAGGGTGACAAAAGTTTGTGGACATAAAACTTATGCCCATATATGCTTATACATAAGCGCTAGACTTCAACCTACTACATCTTTTTAATTTATAGATATTTCTTTTTATACAAAAGTGCTATAAGACTTACAAGTTAGCTTAATAACTTTTATATATAAAGTTTTTGAAGAAAAAAATCTATAGGAGAGATAGAAATATGTTAGAATTTTTAAAAGTTCTTAAAATACGATTTTAATGAATTTTAAGTAGGGAACAATCTAAAACTAGTATAGTTTCAATTATCTAAAATTTTAAAGCTGTATATTTTTGCAAACTTTATTTTTTCGAAAAAGTTATATAGAAGAAATAATACCTTTATTACAATCTATTTTTGGAATTTCTTTTTTGGAATTTTTTTTTTGGAATTTATTTCTAGAAAATAAGGCGGAAATAGGCAGAAGAAAATTTATACAAGTATAGGGAATATATAGGTATAAGTATTCTGTCCACAAAGTTTTATTACCCTATATACTTATTAATATATCTAGATACAATTTTTTTATTGTTTTCTTTTTTAATTTATACAACCACCTATAGACTGAATATAAAGGGAAACCCGCTACACTAGCAATATCACGTGATATGAGGGGATCTTACAAAATACCTAAGCCGAGGCTTGAAGATTAGAATCGAGGTTCACAACCCTATTATCTTTCAGTATCGACTACCCATTGATTATCCAACAATTTATAAGATGTCCTTTATTATCCCCTTGACCTACTTGACTCCTACTATTATACTCCTTACTAGACTCACCTCTATTCTCTATACTAGATGGCCTAGGAAGACCAAGAGGACCTAGGACTAAGAGGACCATAGGGTCCAGGAGGAGTATAAGCTGGGGATGATATAGGATTACTGGATTAGGACTAGTGTGGATTGTGTGTCCCTTATAGATATATCTTGTCTGTCTCTAGAAGATCTTCCTTTCTTTAGTCTTGTTATCTCTAGTATTAAGTATAATATTATTTATTATCGCCTTTTCTAATCTATAAATTATCTCTACTAATAATAATAAAACTCTACTTTTTTCTCTTTTCTATAATTGTTAATTAATATATCTTACTATTATCTTAGTATTTTATATCCTATAAATTCTTTAACTAACTATTGAATTATAATTAAAACTAAATAAACTATTAAGATATCTAAGCCCGAAGAAACTATACCGATTCGAATTCTAAATTAAAAATAATAGTCTCTATCTATAGAAGAAAGATTATTTTATATATCTAGAGAACACTATCTATTCTCTACTATAAAGTATAGACTACTAGAGAATACTGAATTAGGAATCTTACTAGTTAATAC
>KZ119484.1:0-24610 GCA_002153405.1 Mycosphaerella populi pn0402
TGCAGGTCATGGAGACTCGTAAGACGATGCTCGGGGCAGATCATCCTGACACTCTGACGAGTATGCACAACCTAGCTTATACCCTTTGGTCAACAGGTCAAGACAAAGCCGCTCTACTCATAATGGCCGAATGCGCTCAAATGCACGAGCAAAAACTAGGCCCTGGCCATCCGGACACCAAATATTCGAAGTCTACTTTGGAACAATGGCAGGGAAGGGGATTTACCATATCTTAGTCTCCTAAGCCCACTAAACCTCCGACTGAAAGCAAAAAGGACCAAATCCTGTCAAGTTCCCCGGAAATCTCCAAGCCAGTGCCCAGGCCCGACGGACACTGTAGGCGAACAATCCTCTCGCGCCTCTTAGAAAGTAGCATGCTTCCTTTTCTATTCCCCTATAGTGGAGCGTTACTTGGTGATTCTACTTTTTTTTTTTTTAATATAAGATAGTTATACAGTAGGAGATGAATTTCCGTCTCGAATTTAAGATTTATCCAGCCATAATTGTGTTCAGGAAATAGCTCTTATCTAGTCACGATGCAAATACTTATGGGCATTAGCTTTTTATTTGAATGGACTTTTCCAGAACTTCTTTTTTTTTAAAAAAAAAAAAAACAAAACAAAAACAAAACAAAAATAAGTGGGTAATTTAGTACTACCCCATATTACGAGCTATGTTCCATGCCATATATAAAGACCGTTAAAATAGGCAGAATTTGCAGCCTAGCAGATCCTGGCTTAGACAGTTTCACCAAACCTGGCTTGGCGTAGGGCGTGAGATAGTTTCTCTACGTAAAGTATGGAAGCCAACTTCGAATATCCCTGTAATTTCAAAATGCCCTTCAAAATTCCAAGTAAGTGCTCGAAAATGAGCTTGATTTTCCTGCCAAAGTATACCGGATTTCGGGATGTGCAGACAGCTCCCTCTATATCTTATCAGCGAAGTTGCTAATTCAAGGTTCTAGAATGCAGATGCATTGCTATCGAAGTTCATAGTTGCGGATTGATGGACTCTCGAGGGGTTTAAAAGGATCTGAAAAGGTGAACTATCTGCCCTTCCGTACCTGGTACCCTAAATTGTCAAGGAACGATACATCTTTGGTTCATGAACTATCGAGAGAAAATCCTCCGATACCCAATGGTCTGCAGCCCCGCTCGTCGGTCTAGTTGAAAAAATGCCGAAGACTATCATTCGATCTGTAGATGAATTTCCCTGCAGTGTCACATCATATGCGGGCGGATTCCTATTGGTTTCGGTCTCGTGTATTCCGATGAAGGAACTGGTACCCCGCCAAAGCATTCACACAACGATGAGGATATGGGCCTGTCGAGAATTTCATCTTGAATGGAGCCCATAATAAAGTAATAGATAGCAGGGTTTTGTCAAAAGCTAGTTGATATGGGACAGGATACGCCCGATAATTCACTGGGAGTCGTGGCCGATACTCGCGATATGTCCGATTCTGAAAGTGTCAGTGGCCAGTGAGCTGAGATGACAAGCCGGAAGCTGGTGTTTTCCATCTCGGCACTCTCAGTGTGTCTGTTTGTCTCGTTCTTGGATCAGACCTGTATTTCAATAGCAACGCCGTCAATTGCGGGGGAACTCAATACTGGCGCAACTACATCTTGGATTGGAGCATCGTTTCTCATTGCCTCAACATCTTTCCAATTGATCAATGGCAGGCTTTCTATATTGTTGGGAGAAAATTTATATCACTAGGATGTCTGGCCTTGATGGCTATCGGTGATCTTCTTTGTGGCTTTACCCAGACTGCTGGACAGTTCTATGCGTTTCGATCAATGGCAGAAATTGGAGGGAGGGGCATTAACAGCCTTGTCATGATTGTTGTGAGTGATATCATCAAACTACATAATAGAGGGAAACATCAAGGTAAGCATGCTCTGTTCCTTTTGTGTGATTATTATTCTTATTTAAGGAATAGGTATACTGGGAGCTATTATTGCCCTTTACTAATTGAAGCACATTTCTGACCTCAGGACTGATTACGGTCTAGCTTATAATTTACAAATAAAAGTAGGAAAAATTGACCAAATTTGAAAGAGCTTACAAAGGGAATCTGTTACAGAGCTACATTGATAATAACCTTTATCTCAGGCCAGACTACTTCAAATTGCGGCAGCGGGCTGTTATGTTGCCCCCGCTTCTTCAGAATTTTGAAATTTATCTGATTTCCTTTCCATCCAAGTCTCATAACCTCTTTCAAAATATGGACTTCAGAAGACTGGCATGAAATATGTGCCTGCTTATCGCTCGAGAAGCGGGGAAGTCCTCGGAAGAAAAGAACCCGATGCAGCTCGTGTGCGGGGGGGAATGACAGCACTTCGTACAGATAAACATTTGAATGAGGTAGTAACTGCTCGCCAAAGCGGGATTATATATCGATTACCAGGTCAAACAATGTCTACTAGCAGCATTGAGCCGTGTCGTTTGACCGCTGTAGAGGTGGTTTCGCATATTCGAGCGGGGAAACTCACCGTACTGGAATACGCCAAATCACTGCTGCTTCGCATCAAGGAACGCGATCCTATCGTTAAAGCATGGGCTTACATAGATCCAGATTACGTCCTTGATCAAGCAAAGAGACTTGACGGTGTTGATCCACAGGAACGTGGACCGCTACATGGTGTAGCTGTCGCTGTCAAAGACATCATATACACGAAAGGTACGGGAAAGCTCCGAATATCGTAAACAAGAAATCATTGATCATTGATCAAATTAACAGATATGCCCACTCAATGTGGTTCACCAATATATGAGGGAGATGCACCAAAGATTGACGCTGCATCTATTATGATACTCCGTAATGCAGGGGCACTTATCCTTGGGAAGACAACGACGACCGAGTTTGCGGCAATTACAGTCGGCACCGACACTTCTAATCCCCACGATCCAACTAGAACGCCTGGGGGCTCATCTTCAGGATCTGGGGCTGCAGTTGCCGATTTCCAGGCACCCGTCGCTCTTGGTACCCAAACCGGCGGTAGCACCATTAGGCCTGGCTCATTTAACGGGATTTACGCAATGAAACCTACGTGGAACTCCATATCACGAGAGGGCCAGAAAGTCTATTCGCTTATATATGACACGCTGGGTTTTTATGCTCGAAGTGCAAATGATGTGGATCTTTTGGCTGAAGTATTTGCTTTGTGGGACGACAGAGAACCTATCAAGCCATTCGAGATTAAGGGTGCCAAGTTTGCTGTGTGTAAAACTATGGTATGGGACCAAGCTGGTCCTGGCCTTGTGGCAGCTATGGAAAAAGCAAAGAGCTTACTTGAAGACGAGGGAGCGCAGGTGGATAATCTCGAACTCCCCAGCACCCTTGATGATCTCCCTAAATGGTACAAAGCTGTCATTTCTCTGGATGGATCCACTGCTTTTCTTCCTGAATACCGAGTATCGAGACATAAGCTTTCGGATCCTATGCAGTCTCACGCTGAGAACCGAGATGGTATTTCCCATGCGATGCAGCTAGAAGGGTTTGATAAGATTGCTGCTGCACGGCCGATCATAGACTGCCTTCTGGCACAATACGCGGCGGTGGTTGTTCCAAGTGTGCCTGACGAGGCTCCGCTGGGCCTTGAATCAACTGGAAATGCAGCTTTCAATTCCATTTGGACAGTAGGTTTCATAATTTAGTCCATATCTGCTTTTGCTGAGATTAATCGCAGGCTTTACACAATCCTGTCCTCAATGTGCCTGGATTTAAAGGGTCGCAGGGGCTACCTATCGGTCTCTCTTTGGTAGCTCCACGTTATCACGACCGGCATCTCATATCAGTGGCCAAAGAAGTCGGTAAGGTCTTTGAAGGCAAGGGTGGTTGGACAAGCAGGTTATAGTCTGTCGCTTTTACATGCCCAGTGCAATGTAGGAAGAGGCAAATTCATGTTGAATATAAGTTATTTCAAACATATTACGTTTTATCGATACCATCGATTCCGTTTCTTCTTTCTTAGTATGCAAGCCCGTTTGCCTGTGGAGTCCAGCGGTATAGAGATAGGAGTTCCCTACGTCGAGCCTTGTGTTCATCCCAGGAATGCGGGCCTGCTGGCTGTGCATCATACAACATAGATCTAAACACCCTTCGGAAGTTTTTCTATGCAAATTCAATTAGCCAGTTTTCCTAAACTTCAAGCTAAATTCATACCTGGAATGTTGTGTCCAGTGTGACTACGCTCACTTCGTGGGCACGAATGATGGTTTCACAAAGCTCTTCGACAGATCTATTAGGTCCGAGTTCGGGCATGCGATCCACAAAAAGAAGAAGTATAAAGCTGCCTTGGAGTAGATAGATCCCAAACAAATACGGCATAAAAAGCATTTCGGGGTCGATAGACAGGATTTGCGATACGACACTCGTTGCACTGAGAGCATGAGACGCACACGTCAGGAAGCTTTCCGAAGTGATCCAGTCATCTTTGTCTTCGATCATGGAGATGGGGTCCCACTTTCCGTGGAGCAATATGTAGAACACGTGAATGAGGTAGGTACTATACACTTGCACTAGTGATAGTTTCGATCGCTCATTTGTCCCGCGTGAAGAAGATAAATCTTCGGCTGTCTGCAAGACGGTCCTGCCCTCCTGTTGACTTAGATTTTGCGGGGTTGAGCCATGTGGTGAGAATCCATGTAGGCCAGTTTCCAGCCCTGCTAGCTCCTGCTCTCTTTGGGAAAGCAGGGCCTCAATCCGATGGATTGCATCGTATGAGATAGCTTTTCCAAAAGTGGGGTGATTGCGAAAATGATGTAAGTCAATTATCTGCCCCAAAAGATTTGCGAGTGGTAGAAAGTATTCAAAAAATCCACAGCCTGTTATCTGATGAGGTGGGCCCAGAGGCATAGACGGTATGCAATTTAAATCTGCAGTGTCGAGAGATTGCCAGATACTTTCTGGAAGTGGATTGCGCACGCAAAAGGTACCCTCGGGGAGAGCTAGACGCAGGTTAAACGAAAGTGCGAGATGCCGATCCATGCAGTAAATTAACCAAAAGAGTCGGCGACGTTCCTCCTTGGATATCATCCAGCGTCTAAATGTGGCATCTCCATTGTACAGTCCGTAGAAGAGTGGCCCTAGCTCGATATCTTGGTCTTCCATCGCAAGACCGCTAGCTCGGACTAATCGCATTAATTTATCTTTCCATTTAAGTGAATCGGCTTTATAATGGCCTCCGGATATTGTCAAGGTCAAAATAGCCACAGCAAGTATTATGTCTGTAGAGCCTAGCTGTTTCGGGAGAAGCCCTTTCCCATCGCCTTGTTGTCCTGTATCCGCTCGTGAACTCCCCATGGGGAAGTTTGAAGTATGGTGAGACTGCCAGCCATCTATTGACAGTATGGTCAGAGATCGGGGAAATTATGTAGGAAAGGCAATCATACCAGAGCTTCGGAAGTAATTATCAGGGTCTTCCTCTTGGAGGAAATCCAAAGATAGGCGGTACAGCGCAATGCTAGTTCGTTCACGAGCCCCGGGAGAATCAAATTTGCCCATGTCGGCAGTCTGGGCAACACAGAAAAGAATAACAGCAATTAAAGCAGGTGAAGTCTGCCGCGGCTCCGAATAATGTAAAACAGACGACGGATGAAGAACATGAGCGAGCATGTACGGAGAATGGGACTTAAAGAGCGGGTTATGACTGTCTTGGAAATATGTTTCGAGCATCTCAGATGCCTCCTGTGGTGTGATGATAGTTTTTAGATGAGGTAAAAGAGGATCCAAAGAACTGTATGATGGCTTCATGGAGAAATCACTAGGAATTTGAAGACTTGATAATGTGGCGGCATCTCTCATTGAAATCTTCAGGTGGTGAGCACTAGAACTAATCCAGGGGAGACTTGAATAATTGTGAGATTTAGACATACTGTACTTGGCGATATAGCCTGTTGATTCGTGTCAAATTGGGTGCTTGGAATTGAGTGATAAACACGAGCCAAAGGATCGGTTGTGACGGAATATGGACTTGGCGCTTCTTGCAAATTTGCGGTCGTCGTTGGACTTTTGAGAGGAGTCACCGTTGCAGTCAGTTGTCTTTTTGGGGGGTGCACGCAGTGAGATAAGTCAGATACTGTTGTATCGGTTGGGCTTGTGGGCGAGTCTTGGTTGAAAGTCCTCTCGTGCTCTTTTCCTTGACTCCGGTCAGGGCCCACACGAGGCCTTCTGCCCCGTTTTCGTACGGCCTTTGTATAGTGACATGATTCTTCACGCTCTGTGGTTGAATTAGATCCACGCAGCCGAACACAATCAGTCTTGTAGCTTACCTGCGCATCGCCGACTACCCATTGTCAATTAGCGATGACTTAACTTCAGGTCATGTGGAACTCACCATGGGTGCTCCCCATCACATCGCTGTTTAGAGTGAGTACATGCATCGCAGGCACGCAGAATCCGTGGCTGGTTGCGGTGCGACATGCTGGAACCCGCTCTGCAAGGTACAGACAGATTTGCGGGGAAGTGAAGAAGCAAGAATCTCCAGACTGCGGAGGATGTGGAGAAGTGGAGTCGCTGGTCCTCGGCAATACGCCGAGCGTCTTCCATTACTTCAACGAGGAAATTGGCCAAATCGATGGCCTGCTCTGAAATTAGTCTTGTTGGGTAATACTCTATTGATATTAACAAGCCAGGTACTGGAAGCTCAATACTGGCTGTCTGAAGTCTAAATAAGTGTGATGGCTATTTAATCTAAGCACCAACATAAGCCGACCTTCTCCCTTCATTCGAAATATTTCAAGGCAGTGTCGCAAGCGTCTCATAGCTTAGTTTCAACCGGTTGCTTTTTAGCTACATCCCACCCCTTGCCCGGGCTGGGAAAGCTGTAGTTTTTCCACGAGCCCAAAATCTCTTGAACCTCATGAGCAAGCCTTTGGTCTCGCTTAGCTTGCTCCGATTGAAGCTTCTCAGAGCTCCTAGATCCCGTGGCCCAGATTAAATTTGGCTCGTTAGAGTCTGGAAGGACTTGTCTAGCCGCCGTGAGGTTCTCCTCAAGTTCAGCGATGGAAGTTATTCCCATTATAGTTGTTACGCGAAAGTCATCTGACGACTCTAACTGAGCTTGACGAATGGAATGTCGCAGCGCCAGCGCTGCTAGTGACTCTCCTTGGGCAGAAACATGCTTTGCTGCTGCCTGCGCCGCTAGACGAAGGCCTCGTGGTGCTGGATGAAAATCACCCAAGTCTCCTATCGGCACTCCACTGTCCCGAAGAAGGCCGATTGCCAAGGGGCTAGAACTGCATACACAGGAAACACCAGCGCTTCGAAATTCTGCTAGCCCATCACGCGCAAGCACGTCGTTCTGTAGAGTCAATTGGGCCCAGTTCTGTATTATGTCCAACGAACGGCCGTACTTGTCGCGAACCCGGTGGGCCAAGCGAGACAGAATATCTATGCGGTATCCCGAAATTCCGATATATTTAACATGCCCTTTATATACCAGGTCAATCAGCACGCCGATGGCCTCGACTACCTCATCCTCTGGAACAAATTCAACGTCGTGGCAGAACACCACGTCCAAGTAATTTGTACGCAGGCGCTCCAATGATCGCAAAACTGACTGTCTGATCCATGCTGGAGAATAGTCAAAATGGTTTGCACTTATGCGCCCTGCCTTCGTCATTAACAGATATTGGTCGCGCGAATAGTGGTTGGATATTTCGGGATGGGACAACGCTTCGCCGAGGAGGATTTCGGAGGGGTGGTAGTACGCAGACGTATCGATGGCACGGAGCCCAAGCTGAAAAGCGCGTTGCAGCACCTTTCTTGCTTGTGAAGCATTTGGGTTTTTGATGATTTGATGACTGAACCCTGCCCCTCCTAGCACCAGCGGGGGGAGCAATCGCGACAACGGTGTTGAGGCCTGGGCAACATTCATCATGGGGTCGTGACAGAAAATGGGCAAAAATAAATGTTTCTATGGGCGCTCTGGTCAAATATCTGCAGTATCTGCATGGTGCCTATCCACCTTGAGATCCATCGAGGCGTGATCTTCAATCCGCACGCCGAACAACGTTGTTCAACACACTGCGGGAAAACTCCGATGCAAATACCCGACGGAAAATTATGATTGGCCTATCCCGCTTCTGTGGGTCTCTTTTCACCCGCTCCCGCCTTCCTTACCGCTTATCCGCCATTCTCCATTAGGCTGGCAATAATCACCAGGGCAGAGCGCATAGAACTCGTGGTGAGCTTTCCAGATGCTCAACCATAATGTTGCTCTCCAAAACTCCGGTTCAGTGCTCAAAATCAGATGATACGTGGACCACACCTCTCAGCTACGAGCTTTTAAGCTGCTATAACGCCAAAGCCCCACAAAAGCAAAGCTATTCACCTAGGAGTCTTAATTGTGAATTACCACCTGTAATGAATCTCTATGAGATGTTTTTTTTGTGAACTGTGTTTTATCAATTTCGATATTGTCTCCGGGCTTCGATCACATCGAAGAAACGCAACGTCTATAGCAGGATACGAGGTAGCATCGGTCTGCTTCGTCTCATGACACCATTCAACTTAAATCCTTACTCCAAGCAAGATCACACCGTTTAAATGTCATTCAGGCTGTTGGTAATCCCAGCTTAGCTCCTGAGGAGCGTGGGGAAATCCTAACAAGTAAATATCCGGCCGGGGCCCCGGATCCACTCTGGGGCTCGTGCGAAATGAGGGGAAATTAGCCGTTGCGTCTTGCTTTACTTTCATAAGACAAGCTATCTCTTCAAACAAAGCTTAATGTACTCTAAAAGCTTGAGTTCTTCAACTACCCCCATACTATCGCGATGGGTGTTCCTTGGGTGCGTGGCTCTGAATTGCGGCTTCCGAGGCTTCAACTGACCAAAGTAGAAAGCCTATCTCTATGGGATTGCCCCCTGTACGGGAGGCGTAGCATTTGGATATGTAAGTTTGGAAGCAGTTACATGCCATTCCATCGTTCGAATCTGACACAGGACTCCCAAGGATACCGGGTCGATGAGCGGAATCCTGGCTATGCCACAATTCCTCACCTACATGAACCACCCCGGCGACTTTTTACAGGGTGGCATTACGGCTTCAATCCAAGCTGGATCTTTCGCGGGATCTCTTCTCACAGGCGCATTTTTAGCAGATCGTCTGGGTCGACGAAACACAATTCTCCTTGGATCACTCATCTTCACTATCGGTGTTGCCATCTCCACAGCGGCAAATAACGTCACAGCGTTGGTTGCTGGAAGAGTCATTAATGGATTGGGAAATGGCTGTTTGGCAATGATGGTACATTATGAGATACCCCTGGCCATTTTCTTGTATTTAAAAGCTAACAAAAATGCTTTTTTGAAGGTGCCATTATATCAGAGCGAAATATCCCCTCCACAGTCAGTGCGCTTTATTCGCCAACGTCCCCTAGCTTAGCTAACACTTCCCAGGATTCGTGGTCGCATCGTATCCCTTCAGCAATGTTGTATTAACTTGGGTATCCTGGTTTCATTCTGGATCCAATACGGAGCCAGCTTTCTGGACGGAAACGCATCATGGCGACTTGCGCTAGGCCTACAAATGATACCTACCGTCAGCTTGCACATAACCATGTACTTCATGCCGGAATCGCCCCGGTGGCTTGCCCAGCGTGATGAACATGAGAAGGCTCTCAAAGCTTTAGCTCAGCTTCATTCCAACGGCGATATCAATAATCCTTTCGTGCAGGCAGAGCTGACGGAAATTGAATCTAAGATCCAATGGGAAAAACAAAACCCACCTCCTTCATACCTTGAGATGCTTTTCGGTCGCGATCGTCGCCGGACTTGGCTGGGCATTGGAGTTCAATTCTGGCAGCAGGTAACTGGTGTCAATGTGTGAGTCTACTTCGTGTTTATCATATTCGGCTTCAGCTAACCTTAGTAATAGGATTATGTATTATGCAGTCTTCCTTTTCCAGCAAGCAGGTATCAGTCAGACAAAGGGCTCTTTGCTTGCGAATGGCATTCAAGGTGTAGTATTGAATGTTTTCACATGGCCTAATATGTACTGGATGGATACTTGGGGCCGCAGAACCCCAATGGTGATTGGTGGCTTCGGAATGGGAATTGCAATGATGCTTATTGGGGTTATCATGAAGACCAAGGGTTCGTTACCCCCCACTGAACCAATACCGAACATCACGCTGACAAGATGCAGGTAATCCCATATTCAACCCTCTCACGCAGAAGACAAATTTCTCGTTCAGTAGTCAAACTGCGTCAAATGCCACGATCGCCTTTGTTTATGTCTACGTCGCAGTTTTTGGACTGACATGGGCATGTGTCGCATGGGTTTATCCGCCAGAGTTGTTCAATACCGGCAGTCGCGGTAAGTCTACTCAAAATCAAATTTCGCTATTCATGAACCTACGTGATGCTAATAGGCCCCTACCAAAGGTCGTGCCACTTCTATGACATCTGCAACAAATTGGTTTGTGGTAAGCATAAATTCTATACCATTCATAACAAAATGCATCACTAACAAGCTCAGAACTTTTGGTTTGCTCTGTATATTCCCACCGCAATGAACAAGATCTCGTATGTCCAACCCCTATGTGTCCCTCTGGTTTGGAGCTGACTCAATCTTAATAGATGGAAGCTATATATGGTTTTCATGACCTTATGTTACACCATGGCTATTGTTGTTTTCTTTTTCTATCCTGTACGTTGATCTCCGCGGAGAAAACAACACGCACTGGCTAACTCGAGTTTCAGGAAACGGCTGGGAAATCATTAGAAGAGATTGATTTCCTCTTCGAGAAGAAGCGCAGTGTTTGGGTATTCAAGGACAAAAAAGCTCGCAAGGTTGGAGCTGTAGTGGAGCGCGACATGGCTCGTGGAGAAGCGCTGACCGACTTTGGTGAAAAAAGCACAGAGACAGCCCATGTGGATGATATAGAGTATAAAGCGCAGGTGAAATCTGTTCAAGCAGCTTCATAGGTCTGTTACTTGACTTGACTCCTCATATTACCCAGGCGAAACCGAACAGTTTGGCCATTTTGAGCAAGTCCAGTATGACAAGGTTTCACGCTTAATGGAAAATGACCATCAATCCGAACATATGAACCCTATGCAGATATTTGATAGTTCAGTCATATTAATTAACTTATGAATAATGCTCAATCCTTCTTCCCAACACCCCTGTTTCATCTCTGAATACGCTTATGCTTTCTTGTCGACTAGCTTCGAAGCTGCCTTTTCGATGTCTGCAGCCCATAGTGCCGCACCCACCTCATTTGTAAAAGAGAAAAGGATAGAGACAAATGGAACCATCTCCAATAAGACGGACGCAATTCCAAGCCTATAAATCTGTCAGTAACAAATCCCAGGTGATGAATAAAGATAATATAACCCCGTACCCAGTATATGCCGCTTGGTTCTTGGCAAGCCATTCATCTTGCTGCTTAGTTCCCCATCCCTTCAGCTGGAAGTATCGTGCGTGAAGCCTCGGACCAACTCGTTTCCCCTGCACGGTGATGTACAGCACAGTTCCGACGACTGGAATCAGATTCAATGGCAGGTAAAGTAGAGACCGCAGCAGACTCTGCGGGTTCAGTCTTGTAAATGGCTTAGAGAAAGCCTTCCCGAGTCTAGCAATAGCGTCCATGCCTCCAGACTTAGGCTTGAGCTGGCGGCCTTCGGCAACAAGAGACTCTTGGCCCCGGGCAACCAAGGTACCATCGAACGTGTCGATAAGAGCTTCTTCTACGAGAAACGTTCGGGATAAAAGAGTAGTGATTGTTGAACTTTCACTGAGGACGAGAAATCCCGCAGAAAGGGCTGCTAAAGGCCCATTCGTGAACGCCATCACAGCCATCTGAGGCACGTAGGTGAAGAAAAACATCGCCGATGTGACGCCTAGACCCAGGCTGATGGTTGAGCCAGCACGTTCGGTAAAGGGTTTCCACAGATCCTTGTGGGCTGCAAAGTAAAAGATCCCCTTTGAAACATATTAGCCTTCGCTCGCTGGCAGCTCTTCTCATAACCCACCTTTAGGGGGTACAAGTACGCGCCCGATTTGAGCACATCCTGGGACACGTCACTTGTCTTTTTAGCTTCAGCCAAAACAGCGTCGACAATCTTGTCCGGCATGGTGATCCTATTGAGCTGGCTAGCTCCGAAGGCGATTTTGTGTTGTAAAGTTTCTCATGTGGGATTCGAGAAGGTTGAGGTGCGGCTGGAATAATGATGTCATTGAATATCCTATTTGACACCTCGATTATAAGGCCAATAATAGCCAACACTTTTACTTCGAATCATCACTAAGCAGTATGGTTTGGGTACAGACATTAGGTAGATTATAATTATTCAGAATCATTTTGTGCTCTCGAAACCCACTGCTCAACCACGTCATCCCGGAAAAAATGTGCTACACCAACCACTATTGATAGCAAACCCGATATTTTCTTGACCATCGGTAGGCCATTCACCGTACACACATTCATCGTAGAGAAATAAGTCATCTGTGTACGAATTTGGAGTATCTGCATCATTTTGATACAAATATTCACTTTGGTGTGCCACTTCCTGCTCATCTTCATTTGGGATAGTTGATTCCTCCTGTAATTCGTTTATATCCCAGCTTTTCGGACGGCCCATACTTTTCTTTAACTTCCTTTTGTTATTCGTTGAGGGTCTGTGGTCTTCATTTGTGGCACTAGGTCTCAGATCAAGAACTGAATATTTCCCAGTAGTTGAACTGCGACGCGAGCTGCCATCTGCCTCCGTATCTTGACCTGTGGGAGAACTTCGCGTAGCACTGATCTCCATTATAGATACCCCAGGCATATCTCCAAGGTACTTTGGGATTTTACGGGCTCCATCAAAGCAAGCATGGCCCATTCCTCGTTTGACGCAAGTTTGACAAGGACGCTCGTCTCCTGTTAGGCGTAAATTAGCAAGGTGGCCAAGTACTTGACAGTTCGCAACGTATTCATCTCTCGTACCACATGTTCGGTGGGCCTTCTGGCAGCCAAAACAACTCCTGCGAGCTTTTTTTCGTCGAGCAATTGTCTGTTCATGGTCTTTTTCGAGAGAAGTACAGGGAGGCTTGCCTGCATAGCTAGTAGGATCCGCCGTGTAGGAACGCTTAAAATGAATGTTAGATAGCGTATACATTTGGTAAATATCTGAGAGACCACATACCATAGCTGTCATATCTGAAGAAAAGAAGCGATGAGGTTTGCAGCAGATATATGTGTCGTTCCGCATGGAAGTATAGACTTACATGATTTCATTCTAAAGATTTCACTCGTTACTTATAACGGGGCCAAATAGTGGCGATAGCACACAACAGTGTTATGTCTTGATCTACCGAAACGGAATAGCTCAGGAATATTCCATCATATTGATGGTTCTTGTTCATGGAACTATCATCAGAATCCTGGTGTTGGCGATCTATGCAATCTCGATTGCAGTCAGGCTGCAGCTCCTGAACTTTGAAACAAGAAACTCTATTCAGAGTTCGGGTGAAAGGAGAGGATCTCACAGCCCCAACCGCGAAGCATGGCCTTTCTATCCAGACGCGACATGGGCATCAAGTGACACAGGGAGAATTTCAGAACCATGGGGCGGGGGAGACCTCCGAATTGGGTCCCGTAGCCCTGTACATTCGGGGCTCGTAGCCCGGGGTCTCCACTTGTTCCAAAGCCCCGTGTGTCTCGTCTCGTGTCTGCGGGGGATCCACTGCTTAGACCTTCCAAAGCTACTTGGTACAAATGATCGTCGCGAGTTCTTCGACCTGTTTCCGTCTTTGTTGGTGGCGCATACCTGTTTTCCCCTTTTGTTCCTTATTGTCTGTCTAAGCTACCTGTTCCTGTCTGCAGCCTTTGGTACCTCCGCTCCGCCGACCAGCCATCCCCCACCCTTATGCCCTTACGCCCGCTATCATTGATTTCGAAATGGTCAAGGTTTATCGTTGCGGAGTACTCTGGGGAACATTTCCCGATCTGGCTGTCACTGAAGTACTATAAATCAAGCCAGTGACTCTCAAGGTCCTTCTATACAACAAGCATTACTCTTTACAAACTAAACCTCCAATCATCATTCTATTCTCAATTCAACTTATTTTGCCTTGATTATCTAGAGCAAACATGTCTGTTCCTCAAACACAGTGGGCCCAGGTCGCGGAGAAGGTTGGTGGGCCTTTGGTCTACAAGCAAATTCCTGTCCCCAAGCCTGGACCTGATGAAATCTTGGTGAAGATGCGCTACTCTGGCGTTTGTCACACTGATCTACACGCTCTGAACGGCGATTGGCCGATCCCTGTCAAGATGCCCTTGGTCGGTGGACACGAGGGTGCTGGACATGTCGTGGCCAAGGGAGAACTGGTGAAGGACTTCGAGATTGGTGATGCTGCCGGTATCAAGTGGCTGAACGGATCATGCCTCTCGTGTGAGTTCTGTCGCCAGACTGATGAGTCCTGCTGTGCGGATGCTGCACTCTCCGGCTACACTGTCGACGGCACTTTCCAGCAATACACTATTGGCAAGGCTGCTCTTGCTTCCAAGATCTCGAAGGGAACTCCTCTTGACGCTGTCGCGCCAGTTCTGTGTGCAGGGATTACAGTTTATAAGGGTCTTAAGGAATCAGGTGCTCGTCCTGGTGAGACTGTTGCCATCGTCGGAGCTGGTGGTGGCTTAGGATCTTTGGCTATTCAATATGCGAAGGCTATGGGTCTTCGGGTTGTTGCTATCGACGGTGGAAGTGAGAAACAGGTTATGTGTAAGGATCTTGGAGCGGAGGTAAGTTTAAATTTATGTTCTCTAGGGGTAATAAGCTTATTCAAGGGGTTCTCTACAGGCTTTTGTCGACTTTACGCAATCAAAGGACCTTGTCGCTGATGTCCAGGCTGCAACCCCTGGAGGTCTCGGTGCCCACGCAGTAATTCTTCTGGCGGTCTCAGAGAAGCCATTCCAGCAGGCAACAGAGTATGTCCGCTCGCGCGGAACCGTTGTGGCCATTGGTCTTCCTGCAAATGCCTTCCTCAAAGCGCCTGTTTTGAACACTGTTGTTCGCATGATCAGCATCAAGGGCAGCTATGTCGGCAACCGTCAAGATGGCGTCGAAGCTTTGGACTTCTTCGAGCGCGGATTGATCAAGGCCCCCTTCAAGACTGCTCCTCTGAAGGATCTTCCCAAGATCTTCGAGCTCATGGGTACGTTTCATCCGCACTACTATCTCATTACTCGAGCTAATCCATATTAGAACAAGGAAAGATCGCCGGTCGCTACGTCCTGGAGATCCCTGAGTAGTTTGTTCAGATATCTTTAATGTAACGAGAGCAAAATTTATCCTTATTTGTCAATTGTGGGGTACTTGGAACAATGGTGGGAGAAGTGGTGAATGGTTACTGTGTCCCGATGTTAGAGCGGGTGAATACTGGGGCGTGTGGCTGCTAGCTGAGATGCATAATATCTTCAATATGACTTTCTGAAATTGAATCATATCCAAGTTTTTCTATTAAAACAAACCTTCCTCGAGACAATGATATCCGCATTAGAAACTTCACTTGTATCCATCTAATATTTCCTACGAAGCGAGTTGAACATGTTATGGATAAAATGACATCTCCGTATCTCAACAGTAGTGGGCCCTTTGATGTGATGCCTACTCAACCTACCATGGACCCAAACCCCGAGACGAGACCAACATCGGGCCAGCCCGAGATGCGGGTCAGTGCATCGGCCTGAATATCCCCAGAAATGTCCAGGCCAGATGCGCCGTGGCTTGCCATTGCGGGGTGCTTTGCGGGTATAATCCCGCAGTACGGAAAGGCCCCATTCTCCAGTATTACAGCCCGTACCCCGGTCCCGACCAATACACTCCTTGCTCAACCCCGATTCAACCAGAGTTCAGGGTCATTTTAACTTTCCGCAGCGGAGAGATCATCCCTTTCATCCGGGCTGGGGTAGGCGTACTTTGGGCACGTGAGGCGGGGATTGAGGCGGGGATTGAGGCAAGGTCACTCTGTATGAGACTTCCGATGCGTCCGCACCTGTGCATGAGGATTAGGGCCATTTGAAGATCACAGGATCAGAGGAGACCTGGAAAGGAAATAATTCTCGGTTCAATGGAGATGATGCTGTCCGCTTAGTTGAAGTGGCTCCGACATATGGACAACACGAAGATTGAATGTTCGGGCTGAAGGAATGTAGAGTACATAAAATGTCCTTATAGTGACGGTTTTCTATAGAGGAATATTCCGTACTATTTTAACTCGCACTACTCTCTTTCTTTGTATATCTGACAAGTGATCTAAATCTCGAAATCATGGCAGTATCTCAAACAATCAAGACTGTCTCCTTGACATATGAACAGCCTACTGGCCTGTGTGTACACCTTTTGTCTTCTGAGATTGAACTTTGAACTAAATTTGCCACAGCTTCATCAACAACGAATTCGTTCCTGGTATTGATGGTACCACTTTCGAAACAGTCAACCCCCATGACGAGAAACCAATCGTTTCTGTCCACGAAGGAAAAGAGCAGGACGTTAATATTGCTGTCAAAGCTGCGCGAGCTGCCTTGAACGGAGAATGGAAGCATATCACGCCATCAAAGCGTGGTCAACTTCTCACCCGTCTTGCAGACCTTTTGGAGCGTGAAACAGAAACACTGGCGACTATTGAAGCGATCGATAATGGCAAGGGAGTAGGTATGGCTCGGGGTGATGTCGCCGCCTCCGCCGGTTGTATTCGCTACTACGGCGGATGGGCAGACAAGATTTACGGACAAACCATCGATACCGACTCGGACAGTCTCACCTATACTCGCCACGAACCTGTGGGCGTGTGTGGTCAGATTATTCCTTGGAACTTCCCGCTGCTTATGTGGGCATGGAAAATCGGGCCTGCAATTGCGACTGGGAATACTGTTGTGCTCAAAAGTGCTGAGCAGACTCCTCTTTCTGCACTATATGCTGCCAAGCTTGTGAAGGAAGCTGGATTCCCTCCCGGAGTTATCAACATTATCTCTGGATTTGGCAGAACAGCTGGTGCTGCTATCGCCGCTCATATGGATATTGACAAAATTGCTTTCACTGGATCTACATTGGTCGGACGCCAGATTCTACAGACTGCTGCCAAAAGCAACCTGAAGAAAGTCACTTTGGAACTTGGTGGAAAGTCTCCCAATATCATTTTCCCGGATGCAGATCTCGAAGATGCCGTGAACTGGGTAAATTTTGGGATTTACTTTAACCACGGCCAGTGTTGCTGTGCTGGGTCTCGTATCCTTGTGCACGAATCCATCTACGATCAATTTATCGAGAAGTTTAAGCAACGAGCTGAGCAGAATAATGTCGGCGATCCTTTGAAGGATGAGACATTCCAGGGTCCTCAAGTTTCCCAATTGCAGTTTGATCGGATTATGGGCTATATCGATGCAGGCAAACAGGCCGGCGCACGAGTGGTAACTGGTGGTGGCCGCCATGGGTCCCAAGGATACTACATTCAACCCACCATTTTCTCTGATGTGAACTCAGATATGAGCATCGTTAAGGAAGAAATTTTCGGTCCCGTTTGCACTGTTCAAAAGTTCAAATCGGAAGACGAGGCTATCGAATTAGCTAACAGCACTAGCTATGGTAAGTTAAATGCTTGTTTTGAAATTAGGAGCGAGACGCTCATCCACTCTCACAGGTTTGGCTGCAGCAGTCCATTCGAAGAACATTGACACTGCTCTTCGTGTCTCCAATGCTATCAAAGCTGGGTATGTACTCCTGTGTGCGCTTTTGTCTTCTAGTCTGACCTTTCGATAGCACTGTCTGGGTTAACAACTACAACACTCTCCACTATCAAATGCCATTTGGTGGTTTCAAGGAATCTGGACTCGGTCGGGAGCTTGGATCATACGCTCTCGATAACTATACACAAGTGAAGACCGTTCGTGTGCGTATCAATGCTAAAGTTTGATGATTGTAATGAATCTTAGTTAGGCTGCTTAATTGAACATTTCATTTCTGATTTACTCCTTGAATTGAAAAAGGCAGATATACCGTCGTATACACGAGGTATTCCTTGTATGACTACAACAGAGTGTCGCGGTTTTTTAAACTTGGCAAGCAAGAGAGAATAATTAAATAATTAGGATCTTTCGCACATTCTCGGCAGTTCATAGATCCGGATAGCAGTCCATTACTTCATTTAAGTTTGGGGGACCATTCAAAGGATTAGGGACTAAAGCTAAAAATTCCTGTTTCAAATTTTTGGCATTTTCTTGGTCTCGTCTAGAGTCAGCTACGGCCCGATGAAAATCTTCGAACTCAATTCGAGCTCTTGGCTTGCGTATAGTAATACGAAGTCAACTAAGCTTTCCTGATTTTGGAAATGAAAACAAAACATTTTTCTGCACGTCCTCCAAGAATTTCCCCAAAAACACGCATGCCCAACGCCCCTTGACGTGGCTATCGCGAGAACCTCCGGACATGGCCAAATGCGGAAATCCTTTTTCGATCGAAGGGGCCGGATAAAATAAAAGTCAATTAAACGTGCCGATCACAAAATGCTAATAGGATCGGACCGACCAGTCTTACGAGGATCTTCTACCTTTTCTGGTTGATGGCTTTTCCCCGCAATCCAGGCCTTCCCCAGGATGGCACCTGACATGCAATAGTTCATTTCCATTCCGCCGCAAAAAGCATAATGCTTACGAAAATTAATAGCTCTTTATACTTTCCGCATTCCCGTAGCCAATCACCTATTTTTCAATGCTTCTGAGGCTTGCATAGCTTGGCTATTCGCTTAATAAATGGCCACAGTTCTGTCTTGAACTTTTCGTTTCATTTATTCCATTTCTCTTGCCCTGATTCTATCAGAAACTTCCAACGAAAACCAAAAGTCACTTTTTCTTTTAATCATGGATAGTGAAGTTAGTCAAAACAGCGAGACGAAGATATCTCACCAGGCCAAGGAGAATGGAACCTACGGACTTTCGATGGTCCCAACATCCGTAACTCTCACGGCTGAGCAATTCGAGAAGCTCTATCTTACACCTATGACGCGTCATCAGCCTGCATTGGCTAAACAGGTGGGAAATCCAACGCCCTTGTGAGTAAATTTATCTCTATCGTCGTGTCTTCTGATATGAGCCTTTCCACTTACTCTTCAATCTCAGAGCACTAGGAGGCTTCGTCATCACCACCACACCGTTGTCATGTTGCCTGATGGCTTGGAGAGGGGCCAGTGGAAATGGAGTAGCTTTCATGTAGGTATTCCCTCTCTATATCCTATCGCAATATCTAACTTACAATTAAAAAAGTGGACCTATAATATTCCTTGGGGGCCTTTTACTGCTAATCACGAGTATCCTCGAATTCGTCCTCGGTAACACGTTTCCCTGCGTTGTTTTTGGTACTATCGGTATGGCTTCTGGAAGCTCCTTTTACAACCTGTCTTTTGCTAATTTTGCTAATTTTTTACCAGGTGGTTTTTGGTTTGCATTTGCCGCAACAATGATTCCCGCTTTCAATGCAGCTGGTAAGACCTTTCTTCTTTTTCCATTCAATCAGGGATCGCTCTCTAACGGTCTTCAAGCGCCATACTCTTCATCGACTACGAGTACAGGGGCAGGGTTAGCGAGTGAGGGATTCATGAACACATATGGTGAGCCAATGACGCGTCTCAGTTAAATCTGTCAAAGTCATATACTAAAAGAAATTCAGCTTTTTTGTTTATCACCATGGCGGTCCTGATGTTTGTTTTCATGATATGCGCCACTCGAACCAATCTCGTGTATACCCTCATCTTTTTGTCGCTTCTGATCGTCTTCCTTATGCTGTCTTCGGCCTACTGGACCCTCGGAGTGGGAAATGCTTCGACCGGTAACAAATGTGTTGTTGTGAGTTCTCTTGAGTCCTGCTATTTCTGGAAGTTTGAAACTCTAACCTTGTTTTATGAAGGGTGCTGGAGCGTCACTCTTCGTTGCAAGCTTACTAGGCTTCTACCTTCTCATAGCTCAGCTTTTTGATGCTTTGGGCTTCCCCTTCAGTCTACCTGTTGGTGATCTGGGGATTTTGTGGGATCGTCGCAAGACAAAGTGAGTGAATTCTTGAGCAACCATGTCTATCCCAGTCAACTAATGGTATAACAGCGGCGGTTTGCGAAACGAAGAGACAGTGGCTTAATATTGCAGAACAACCGATGGTTCACTATCTCTACTGCTGCGATATTTCATTTATTCTTGTCAAAGAATGGGTTTACATCCTTGCTATTGTATTCTTATATTCTTGGGGGGGTCAGAAGGCATCACAGTCTCTTGCGAAGATGAGACCGAGATGGCCCAGATTGGAATTATTGGAGGAACTTGATGGTACTTTAATGGCCAGAAATGGCAAACATATGAATATTATTTCCAAATCCAAATTGGTATTTATTTCGGATACACCATGCCATGCCATGGCTTATGTAGCTGTTCCTGCTAACTCCATGACTGATCGCTTCTCTTTTTCTGTCCCGTTTCTTCGCTGGGCTACATCGCACAGCTCGAGATTTCCACATTCACACTCTCCCTCTCTAGCCCAACGATATGTAATGCTCCACCGATCATCGCGAGGCCTCAACGTACCATCAGCCAGCACATCATTTTTGCGCTTTTTGATACCATGCGTCCAATGCAGCCTTGCATCGCCCATCATCTTCATCATACTCCGAGGCGTTAGATCAACTTCCATCCGCTCTTCCCCTCTTCGGAACTGCATCATCGCAGGCGCCCCCAGCGACAGCGCATAGAGCTGATCCCAAGCCAGATGCGCATCTGAGTGCGGCGGAATCCCACTCCCCGGTGGGTAATACTGCAGACACACCTGGTCTGGCGGCCGCGACTCGGTCGTCGGGATAAGCGGCCGTAACCACTCCGGGAACTCCTTATAGGGTATGTCGGGGTCTATCCCAAATGTCTTATAATCGAAAGTGTAGCCATAGTGCAGCGATATACGACCTGGGCGATCAGGCCATACTAGCTCGTTCCGAAAGATCGATATGAGCCGCTGCTCGTGCTCTGCGTCGACGAAGTTTTCTTCCCAGATTATGCCCCGGGGCGAGATGGGTAGCTCCTGGAATTGGCTCCGCTCCTCCATGCGTGGTGAGGATTCGCGCGGATGAGAGCAACTTCCGCGAAAAATGCGCCACTTGATTGTGATCGGCTCGGGTCTGGGTCCACAGACCTGTCCCGCGGCCAATCATGTTTTGTTGCGGATCTATTCTAGAATTCCATACGCCGCGATACTTGCCTGTTTTTATAGTTGGGCGTACTTTGTGTTGTCAAGGAGGTCGAGGAGAGATTGCGAAAATCGATATGAGTAATATTGAAGTCATCCGTATGTATTATATGGAATCAATCCCGCACCACGCCAGCCATCGCTCGCCCGTTGTTGATTAATCCGCCCAAGTATCAGTACAAACAAAAAAAGAATTCTATCGCATAGCCATCATGTACTTATTCTTCAAGTCATATGTATAGTGAATCAAGCAGCCACATCCTCGCTCACTCTGTCTTCGGGACTGGCGCCCTTCCGGTGGACCGTTATTAGTCCAAATACTAGGCCAAGACCAGCAAAGCCGGCGGAGCACCAAAGACCTGTTGAGTATTGCTGCGGAAGACCGTGTCCCTTTTGGATATCTACGGCACCAGTCGCAGCTGCTGAGATAGCAAGTGCCACTCCAGAGCCAATTTGGAATGCGGTGTTCAGCTAAACAACCAATTAGCTCTCTCTCTCTTTAGTATGACTTGCGTATATAACTTACCATGCCTCCACAGAGACTCTTGACATTGACAGGCACACTCGTCAAAATGGTAGTACTTGTAGTCACAAAGATGAATGACACAGCAGAGATGCTGAGGAGAGATGAAGGGAGCGTATTGATCCAGCTAGACAACGTTAGCGCATGTCTATCATGGTGGCATCTTGGTACATACAAGTTATGTGTTATTGTGACTGTCATAGCACTTGGAATAGGCGCAAGGACAGAGCAAACCAGACCAGCAGCAAGGAGGTATTTTGCGTTGAAGTATTCAAGTGCTTTGCCGGTACCCATGGACACGATGAAGCCGATAACCCCCATCGGCAAGAATCGGAGTGCCGTATCGCCAGCAGATAGTTCATCGACTTTCTGTGCAGCTAAGACAATGTAGTAGATCACATTCTGGTAACTTCCATAGCCGGCTGGTATCGTTAGCTTTGCACTTTCAGAAGTTGGGTCAATCGACTTACTGAATCCCGCGACCCATAGCCCAGCGAAGTTGTGGATCTTCCATAGAGAGAGGGGCATAAGCGGGTTGGAGATAAATTTCTCCAGGAGAACAAATCCAACCAACAGTGTGATAGCCAAGACGAGGAGGCCAATGATGAAAGGCTGCCCCCATCCATATACACCTCCGCTAGAGAGGACAAACTGCAGGAGTATCAAGCCAGCTGTAGAGAGACAAGCTCCAAGATAGTCCATCTTTGGTCTCAGTTTTTCATCTGTCTTGTCTTTGGGTAGTACAATCGCCCCGAGAATACCGATCGATCCAGTGATTATAACAATAAAATAGAAGATATATCTCCAGCCAAGGGAAGAGGTGAGGAAGCCGCCGAATATTAAACCCGTGCAGAATCCAACGGTGCCCGAGGCGGCATAGATCGAAAGCCCTCGTGTTCGGTCAACTCCGGTGAAATATGAGCTGATGATTCCGATAGCTGAAGGAACTGTCATTGCCGCTCCGATGCCCTGAATACCGCGGAAGACTGTGATCTGGATGAAGGATTGACCAAAGCCGACGGCCAAAGTCCATATTGAAAGCCAAAATAAACCTAAACATAGAATTTCCTTTTTGCCATATCTGTAAAGATTAGAAACATTTCATGCAGGTGACAGAGGGGACCTTTGTATCTTACCGATCAGACAAGTATCCGGCAAGCAACAAAAATCCACCAAATGCAAGTGTGTATGCCGATATCATCCATTGGAGGTTCGTGTTGGATACTCCAAACTCTTTTTGGATAGAGGCCAAAGCCATGTTTGCGCTGGTCATGAAGACATTATCGAGGAATTGTGATCCGCAGGTGACAAGAAGAATCAGAGCGCCCCTCCAAGAAGCGAGGCGACCGAATTCTTCCGAGCCTTTCTCTAGCTTTTCCACTTGCATCACTTGCTTCTCAATGCTCACAGGACTTTCAAGACTCATCGTTTGTTCAAGGCTCATGGTGGCTTGATATAAGAGTTAGTTATCGGGAAAAAAACGAGGGGACGGCGCGCATTATGTATGTCTCGGGGCTGCGAGGGGCTGATTGTGCTATAGGAATGAGCTGGATAGTGATGAACATAGGTGGGCTTGGAGAATTCATGAAGAATGTTCCGCAAGGCGATTACGTCGTCACTTTGAATTGCTTCCTCTGGCTCTTGGCTTCGGAAATCGGATGAAGAGCTTATTCTAGAATTAGTCTTTTGCTCTAAGGATTGGTAGTTTCCTACTGGTTTCCTGGCTTTTCTAGCTTATAGTCCGATCGCTTTTTTGTTCCTGAAAAAAAAGAAAACACAAAAAGCTTGGTATAGTTAAGCTATGGCTGAAACAGAATGGCGGGTACATCCATAGACCAGCATGCACGGGTGTGGATCTAGATTGCCCACGACTCGTAAGCTCGAGGCAAACCTTCCCTAAAGAATGGTTTATCCATGTTCCATGTGGAATTATGCTTCAAGGTTTGACAATAGGTTTCACACCCTAAATCAACTTCAAATGTGTATATTTTGAAATCTTATGGACAAGTTCGCTTGTTTCGAGGTACAGTTGAGCCAAATCGATTTTTCGCGTGACTTTCTGCGGAAGCGGGACTTGAGCAAGTAGAGCGAGGGATGGCGGAGGGGGGGGTTGAGATAGAGAGGGGAAGAAGGGGGGTGCCCTGTGGCAGTGACGTGTGTTATGAGTGGGCTGGCAATCCAAGATAAGCCTCGTTGATCCATTCTATCATGAATGCGAGCGCCGAAGCTTGTGTCATGCATTCTGATATCATGTATCTTGCATCATACACCTTACTTCGGCAGTTCTACATACTCTATTCTTCCTTTGAATCTTGAAACCTGTGGACCCTTGGCATGGTGAACCCTAATTTCTCCCCCTGCGGCTTCGGCATCCCGACCGGGCTGAGTCCGACCCGAGATGTCAAGACAGGCGGTCATAGAAAACATCCCACATGTTGTAGGTAATCAATGGTAGTAACTCGTAAAACTTTAGTTTAGTTTCTGCTGGGTTGTCTTGAAGTTTTGGCGTTTGGGATAATTTTGGGGGAAAAAATGCCCAACCTTGGAATTGTCCTGGGCTTCCAAGGTTGTTCGCAACAGCATTTTGACCCAAATATATATTGATGCACCCTTCAATTTACAACCCGGTACCCAACGTATAACGCAGCCAAAACCAGTAAACGAAGCGTTCAAACGATAAAAAACACGCTTATGCAGCATAAATACAAATTCCAGTGCAAAATCAACCATTTTGGCCAGGGTTTAACATTGAGTCGTGCCGATGTACTGTGGAGATCAAATGCCTTATAGCGGCCATAAAAGCATTGTAGAGCATCATCTAGCTTAAAAGTCGCGACTTCTCATCAGCCAACCCAAGTGGCCGAGTGGAACTCGGCT
>KZ119484.1:24667-75875 GCA_002153405.1 Mycosphaerella populi pn0402
TCGATTCCCCGAGGGAGAGTTTCTTTTTTACTTTTTACTTGCTTGTGAAAGAGGGGAGACTGCTTGGGGGAAAGGGGTTTCGGGTTTCAAATAATCTTTTTTAGTTCTTTCTCTCTTTTCAAAATGGGCACCCTCGTCGGCGGTTAATTCATGGTCAAACGACGACTGTTGTGGCACGACGAGAAGCATGCGTGTATTCCTGCCCTTTAAGTGGATGTGCAAGTCGCCTTCAGCAAATGACAAACGAGGTGCGAAGAGGGTTATAGATAAGAAAAACGGCCGATTTCTTTCTTATTATTAGGGTCGCACATGCTCTTCCTCCAACATGTAGATTTGGCAGGCACGTTCCGCTAGCTGTACACTTCAGTTCCGCAATCTGAAAGCCACCCTCATCCACCCTCATGGCTTGTCCCATGAAATCCTAAGCGACTGTGATTTTCCAAGTCATTGTATCCCCAACGGAAGACAAGGCGTCAAGCAATGAAGGAAGCCCGTGCAATCATGGCCTTCTGGACTTCCTGGCAGCAATGGGAGAAGTTGACCCTGGTAAGTGCCACTTATGAAGGAGAGGCATGGCAAAGCGCTTGAGTCACTAACTGAGGGAATTCATAGATACTTACAGGCCTGATCGTACGAGAAATCCACACGCACAGGATGTCCTGCAGCTAATTCCCATTTAGATATTGGTGATGGTATACGCCTACTGCATGCTTCTGTATAACAGATGGAGAATACGCCGGTGTGCGGCGATCGAGGCACGCGAGAAAGAAGAGGAAGCAGAGCTGTACCCAATGCTCAAGTTGGACGATGTCCCCTTTGGCGCCAGAGCTTTGAAACAAGGAGTGTACGTCGAGGGAATTTGGGTTGCCAACAATAGCGCCTCAAGCCCAAGTCCACACCAGCCTTCAACGCCGATAGGAAGCGGGCCTGCGACCCCAATGTTCCGACCAATTCCAATTCGACCTGCAAGTCCAGTCTCGTCGATGGCGCTTGATACAATTGTCCATATCCCAGCACCGGAATCAGTGGGTACGCAGCGGCCACCTCAGCCCGAAATGGATATAGTCACTGCGAATCAATACCGTTACACCTTCGAGCCCTACCAACCTGGGGGGATCTATGCCCCGGTGACTTCCTCCAGCGCCCCCCCTTCCCCGAGAGACCACTATCGTCGCGGTGGAATGCTGTCGAAGCATGAGAAGGGCGCCAGTTTTCACAATCGCATCTGCCGCTCGAGTCAGATGTATGATCACGCAATTCCACGCCTCGCCTCTAGCGACACAGATGAGACTGGGGCGGGCAACCTCGGGCAAGACTTGGGCCCTCGCTCTCCTGCCGAACAGAGTCGGGCTTCACGGTTCACTAGTAAGTGATGAACCTGGCCAGATTTGCCAACCTGGAGACACAGAGCTAACATTTTCATCTATTAGAAACCCTTCTCCGTCGACGTTCATCCGAGGAATTCAGGCGCAAGATGAGCGAAATTTTCAATGAAAGAATTCATATGAACGTACCAGCCGACCGTCTGCAGTTCGATCCACGACTACGAGAAGTCCAGAAAAAGCGATTTCGACAATCCATACTGGGTCATTTCCGGCCCCGCGGCGAATTGTCCGAGGGGCACCAGGAACAACAAAAAGATCGTTCTGACTCGTGAAAGTGAAAAGCACCTTCAGATTTTGCCTGAGTTTGGTAACCGGCCTTGAAGGATTATTAGCCGCTGTAGGTGTTGAGCCAAAGTGTCTCATTCATCTAAAACAAAATGGAAAACAGCATGGAGGTAGAGGAGGGGAGGACTTTCATATTTTCTGCGAGTACCCATGATTTGTATACATTAAATCCCCGCGATCAGAATCGAAAGACCGATTTCTATGCAGGAAATAGGATCAGGTTGTCTTTGTTAATCATTTAATTTACTAAAGAAACCTGTAAAGCCCTAAATATACAGCTTTTCTTCGAGGTTCCCCGCTGATTGGTCAATTGTTGCGCTGCGTTTAGGCAGAACATCCACGTGACCGCGCGACAGCCTAAACGCGTCGTGTTTGTCAACATCGAGAGACTTGTCCGAGAAAGCCGAGAATTACAGCAACAGATTGCCACTACGAGATACGGCTGCCTGGTGACTCATATCCTGGCCCTCTGGAAAACATCTCCCGGTCAGGCTGAAGGACTTCCTCTGCACAGTACCCCGCGACGCTAGAGGGTTGACGCGCGCTTCCGTTGGTTCAGCCATCGAGACAAACGACACCGATTACTCCCATAACAGCCAAACCCAGACCTAGGGAACGAGGAGAATGGCCGCCGAGATGGAAACACAAGGGGAACCGGATGACAGTCAACTGCCAGGCCCTGGTGCCCCGACCCCGCTTTCTGCACTCGAGGTGAGTGAAACTCCCGAGGACCAAAGATAGTGTCTTGCTGGGGCGATTCTTGGATTAGAGACTGAATTACCATAATAGGGACTTGCTGGTTTAACTGGGAGGGATATTAAGCTGTTTGTGGATGCAGGATACCACACAGTGGAGGCAGTTGCATACACGTACGTATTTGACAGTCGATCGGCACAGCTGCATACTAACGCGATGGGTTCTTTTAATAGGCCGAAGCGTCTCCTGGAGCAAATAAAGGGTATTTCAGAGCAGAAAGCCACGAAAGTGCTGGTGGAAGGTAAGCCAACATTTGAACCCGCCGTATTCGTTGCTGGGATGAACCAAGATGACTGATCGCTTGCATACACAGCCGCGAAATTGGTGCCTATGGGATTTACAACTGCCACTGAGATGCACGCTCGCCGAAGTGAACTCATTTCAATAACGACCGGATCAAAGCGACTTGACACCCTTCTCGGGGGTGGTGTCGAAACGGGATCCATTACGGAGATATTTGGAGAGTTTCGAACCGGGAAGAGTCAGATCTGCCATACCCTGGCTGTAACATGCCAGCTTCCCTTTGACATGGGTGGAGGTGAAGGAAAATGCCTCTACATCGACACAGAGGGCACTTTCCGACCAGTGCGACTTCTCGCAGTCGCCCAGCGTTATGGCCTCGTGGGAGAAGAAGTTTTGGACAATGTGGCATATGCACGCGCATACAACTCCGATCACCAGCTTTCACTGCTTAACCAAGCATCTCAGATGATGTGCGAGACTCGATTTTCGCTCTTGATCGTTGATTCGGCTACTGCTTTGTATCGAACCGACTTCAATGGACGAGGAGAATTGTCCACGCGACAGACACACCTGGCTAAGTTTTTGCGTGGTTTGCAGCGGTTGGCAGATGAATTTGGTATCGCCGTTGTCATCACCAACCAGGTTGTGGCTCAAGTGGACGGAGGACCAAGTGCCATGTTTAACCCCGACCCCAAGAAGCCCATTGGCGGTAATATCATCGCCCATGCTAGTACTACCCGACTGAGTTTGAAGAAAGGCCGTGGCGAGACCCGTATTTGCAAGATCTACGATAGCCCCTGTCTCCCAGAGAGTGATTGTCTTTTTGCGATCAACGAAGATGGTATTGGGGACCCGAACGAGAAGGATATGGAGAATGATTAAGCATCCACAACTGTTTGGAGTCCTTGCATTTGTTACATTATCTCTTATTATTGACACGATATTAGTGACTTGACGAATCAATACAACGAATGGACATCTCTCTTAGAGTGGCGCCAGTTTGACAATGTAAATAATACCAAAGATTAGCATCTGACGACTTACGTCTTCTTTCCCTGTATATCTGAATCAAACTATGTCCTGTAGCACCTCCACTTCAATATGAAAGAAGAGTAGTGCAGTTCGATAGAGGCGTGAGTAATCAGTGGAGCACGCGCCCGCGCCAAGACTTTGTTTTTTTGAGAGCTCCAGCTTTCCGCCTCGCAACCTTCCCGCTAAAGCCATGGAAGTCTGAAGACCGCGACTTTTGCGTCTCCAGTCCTCTTCACCATGGCTAGGATCTACAAGGACACAAGGGTAGACCTGCGACCATCCTCGTCTGCTACAGTCGCCAATATCCACCTTTCCCCCGAAAGCGCGCACCGACGGACACGCTTCTCGATCTCATCATCGACCGATCAACCCGACGTCTCGATCGCCAAAGACGAAGACGAGTTCGCTAAGCGTTACCTCGCGACCCAAGGAACGATCTACTTTCGCAAGCGCAAGGCGTACCCGAGGACATTTCTATGGCGTGTGGTGAACGATAACAAGGTTCTGGAGATCCAATGCGTTGATTTGACCAAGAGCGTCTCAGAGCACTACGATTTCAATGTCACTCTTCGATTACACTTTGCGGAGCAGATCTTGCCGTCCTGTGTGGTATTGGCTGACCATGAAGATCATGAAGTTATCAGCGTCTTTGTGATCACTGCCTCGAGACAACTACACACTTTGTCTTTGCGACCTGAGTTCTTCCGAAGGTCGGATTCAATTGAGGAGAATGTTGCGGATTGGAGCAAGTCGTGTGTGCCTGCACCTCTGTCCTTTTCTCAGCCTCACCGACTACACGCCAGCAGCCCGCTCGAATTGTTCATTTCGTTAGACAATGGCGCGCTTTTACGATTAACCCGACGAGCTGGTGACGATGGTAAGTTTTTTTTATTGCCCAGTTAACTCCGATTAAAAGCATGTCTAACCTGATCCCTCAGGATCTCATTGGTCTCCTCTTACCTTCGATGAACGAACATGGGGTGCATCGATCCGTGGCCTTGTCAAATGGAACGCACCGTCTTCGCTACGACACAATGGCCGCAATCTCGATTTGAATGTTGCCAATGCTATCGCTACTACTTCCGATGAGACATACGTATTCGCTGTTTGCCTCAATCATACCCTGAAGATCTGGAACATGTCGACAAACAAGCTTGCGGCAACTAAGGATTTGCTAAACCGTCCTGTGGACCCCGATACCGCGCCATACACTTTAAACCCTGCAGAGTCTTCTTTCATTCGAGTATTCAATGCGGAGCGAGCTTTGGATGGAGGGCATCGGTTTTACGTGGTCACTTATTCGCCATTTGAAGAAGGACGTTTCAAATTCTGGGCCGTGAAAGGAGGCCTCACATCTGAATTAATCATCGAGGACCTCTACCCTGATGATGTTTTTCGGCCAGTGGATCCGGATGTTACAGGCAACATGTTCTGGAGTATCGCCGATTTTCAAGTCAAGCCGATGGAGGAAGGGAGAGGAATGGAGCTTTGGGTTCTGTGGAGAAACCACGGACTTTACCAGCTATATTCTGTCCATTTTGATCTCCAGACTTTGGTCACAGATTGGGCTAGGAATTGGGTGTCGACCACCTTTGAGACACACCGCCAGGAGCCGTTGCCAGCTCCAACACTTGATGATGTGGTAGACCCGACCGAAGAATGGCTCAAGTACCTACTGCACCCCAACAGGTATCTGCCTGAGGTTCTTGAAACGGCCATTGCAATCTACCAAGAAGCCCTCAAGCCGCTTTCATCATCGTCTGCCCCGATTTTGAAGAAAGATGTGCCTTTGGCAGAAAGGTTATGTTCAACTATCGCAGCAACAGTCTCGTTGCGCAAGTTCTCGGAAGATGAGATGGACTACAGTCGGTACAGATTGGATACTGATGCTAAATGGCGTCAATTCTGGCAAGTAGCCGATGATCTCAACAAACGGAGGTTTGAGCCAGTGTCTTTGACATATGATTCTTATTCCGAGCTGCCTTGGCTCCTTTTATCCGACTCCTGTGCTGTGATACGCGAGTGCACTCCGACAGAATTGCTTGCCTACAATTCTGGCCCAGAGCTTGGTCAAGATAAGGAAACCATCATCAGCCGATGGAGACATCGAAATGTTGCAGCTGAACTAAGCAGTCCTTACGAGGAAGCATCTTCATTGATAAAAGTGGCCTCGGAGTTCAAGAAGCGCTTTTCTACAGAACTCAATGCTGCTTGCCAAGCAGCCCTGGAGGCCGAGTTATTTACTGAGCCATCTTCGTCGATCACCGACCGTATTGAAGCTTTCCGTGAACGTTGCGAGTTTGGAGATAGAATATCTAACAAGAGTTTTGACAGCCTCGTTGCGGCGCTGAACGAAAACTTGGATGCTGAGAACATTCATAGCGAGATTTTCTACTTCATAATCAAGACGCTCCCTCTCAAGTTCGGTGGTAAGGATTCGGAACTACTCTCAACTCAATTCGGTGAACGAGTCACTGTTTCTGGTGTTTTCGAGACAGTTGTTCTCACGCGCCAGATTCTCTTCAGCCTCTTAATCCTCATAACCTTTGTGGATGGCGAGATCGAGCAAGCAGATACGTCTACGTTTGACCCAGCTGATCTTTTCTCCACTTTTGTCGACTTGCTTCGTGAGTATGAAATGGTTTTCTGGCTTGGCTCAAATATTCAGAAACGCTCCCTCCCTCGCTCAACTCAGTCTGGGGCCGAGGTCTCAACGCCCGTATTCTCGCTGAAGGATCGTGGCCCGAAGAGCCACGTTCCTACCGCTACAATCCTCGAGGATCTGTTTGTTCATCACATCAAGCCGCACCAAACGATTGGTCTACCCCAGAGCTATACGTTGTCTCTAGGAGTTCGAGATTTACTGGCCTGGGTGGCCAGACCAGGTGAAGTCGCGTACCCCAATGCGCTGGCCTATATCCAATGCGATCTCATCGCAAATAACAACATCGATCTTGCATGGGACTTCCTGCGCTTTCAGGCCGATACTTCATGGGCCACCTACGTCAAGGGTCGTTTGCATGTGGCAATGGCAGAGTATGACACTGCGGCCATTTACTTCCGGAAAGCTTCCTACTTGCTTTGTAAGTCTTGACGACCGTTAATAAGAGGTTCCCAGTACTAATGATCTACTTTGCACTAGCTCGTGGCAAGCCTCTCGGCAACCTCTATGAAATGTCCTCGACCCTCCTTGACCTCATTTCTGTGAATTCCTTCCACAACGGTGTTCCGAAATACTACCAGCATGTTCTTTCAATATTTGAGAAAGCACGATCATTTTCGCACGTTGCCGATTTTGCTGGACTAGCTTTGCAGGCTTTAGACTCTGAAGCATATGCAGAGCAAGACCCTGAGTACACGGCCTTGCGGACCGATTTGCTCTCACGCCTTTTCCACGCTTCGGTGAAGACTTGTCAATTCGATCAGGCATATTCTGCTCTAGCGCGATACCCTGATCTTGCTTTGCAAAGATCCGCCCTCACCACGCTCATCTCTACTGTTTTGGCCGTCTCAGGGCCTGGCACTGCTGGTCTTCAACAAATCCTCCGCTTCCCGACGGCATTTGCTCCCAACATCGCTTCTCATGTCGACGACACCCTGCTTTCATTTGCCCGGAAACAAAATTCATTCCCCTCATGGCTGGATGCAGATGACAAGGAGAGCGATGCCTCGCCTGACTATCATCGTATTCTTCAAGCTTACAGAATTTCCCGAAACGACTACCGCGGCGCTGCCGAAATTGCCTATCGCAATGTCCAACGCCTCCGTCAGGCAAGAGACTCTTCCACTTCAATGGTCCTTAAGAACAACCTAAAGGCCGAGGAACCTGTAGCCGAAGACGACCCCGAAAGCAAGGAAATCCGCATCGAGCTCTTGTCACTGATCAATCTGTTGGCCTCTGTCGACAAGGGCGAAGCCTATATCCTTGTTGAGACGGGCCCATTGCCTTCCTCTCCTACCGATGTCCGTCGCAATTCACACGCCGATGACGACGGCAACGTTTTCATGGATGATGTAGATACAGGATCACCGTCTGCGTTCAACTCCAGGCGCAGGTCAAGTAATGGTTCCTTCTCGTCGACTGATCGTAGAGGCAGCCGCTCTTCTATTGGTGGACGTGCTAGTGTTAATTTCAAGGCAGCTGTCGAGCCACCACAAGAGCGTATCATCGTGACTCTGGAGCACCTGCGTCGGGAGTATCAATCCGAGCTTGATCGAGTCAGCCGGATTGAGCGGGGCGATTGGGAATTCGGTTTCATGGATGATGGCGAGGCGGGGTTTGATAATGATGAAACGATGGTTCTTTCATAGGGAATTTTTAGGATGCTTCAGCGTTTTCTCTGACTGGACGCTATTTACTCGTGTTTTCTTTCTGTCGTTTTTGGCTTATTCTCGATTGTATGGGCTGGAAGTTGACACGGAGGAGTTCAAGCATGTTTTTTTTTCTTTTATTTTGTTCCATCTCCCCCCTTTAAAGCGCCTAGTTAGATATTTACGCTCAGTGCAAAAATGGGATTTCTTCAAAAGCCGTTCTCTAGGGTGTCGTCTTGTACCTCCCATCGTCGCGTCTTGGTAAGTTAAACGAGATTCACAGTCCTTGTTGCTCATACTTCTCCTTCGATGTACGACGCAGCCTTTGAGCCGGGTTGGTAGTGTAAAATGCTAGACCTGGGGCTGTAGATGGGATCAGATAACCAAGCAGATGCTCCTAGCTTACATTTGTCTTAACGTGGCAAACTCCTTTCCCGAACTTTGGAATGTGGCTTCCGTCAGAGATATAGAGAAGGACTATCGCAATGCCAGTTTCTATAAAGAAAAAACTCTGGTTTCTTGCACAACTCAAGGCTCCTCTACGACCTTTGTTCAGTACCAATCCCATTGCCAGTTTTTTTTGAGATGGAGCTCACCATAGTTAGTCTTTAAACATATTGCACACGAATCCGAGTTTGTGGCATGTCGCGCGCCAAATGGCGGATCGGGGGCTGTCGCGCCTACTGCAAGTGGCTTTGCGGCTCGACTCGGACCAGAACTGTTCATTACCGACAACTTTGAAAATTACAAGCTGCATATGATTTATCTGATGCATATTTGCAGGCTATCGCCAGTCTACGCTCTGTATGTTGCCGATCACTCGAATTGAAGTGGTTCACGTATGACATTAACCTACCCTGCCAATACCTGGGCCTAACCCAGACGTACACATCCCAATTATAGGAAGACACAAGTTTCCAAACAAAACCAGGGCCTCGGAGCTATGGGACTGCATGGAACACGCTACCACTTCATGCACGATGATTTCAGACTTTGAAGCGGAATAATCAGGACACCGCAAGTTCCGCTGGAATCACCACGAACCATCGCGGCCGATCTATTTTAAATTCGCGCGCGGAGCACTTCGCACGGGGTATCAGCTTGAGGCGTGACACCTAGTTCGCATAATATGGCCAATGAGAAGGAGGGACTGGAAGAAGAAATAAAACCTGGTCAAATTCAAGATTGGCCACTCCTCGTCGATGGGGTGGTAGGGCCACCCATGGCTGCTGCCCCTCTGAGGGTCAAAACAGATTGAAAGAACTTGAGTGTTGCGGAAGGTCTCGAGAAATGAGAAGACTCTTAGCAGGTTTCAAATATACCGAACTCCACAGACATTGGGGGAATTCTATGGGTGCCCCTGTGGCTGGTAAGCACTAGTAGCCCAAAGGCATCCCATCCCAGTCGGTCCAAGTCCAGCCAGCTGAGTACCTGCGAGCCACGTACCTCCGTACTCCGTAACACTTGTGTGAGTTGGCTAGTCCTGGAGTCCAGCCACAAGGGGAGGAGGGTTCGCGATCGCTGCTTGACAGCAGGCCTTATTTGCTGGACCGCTACTAATCACAGCGCGCAACAGCGGACCAAACAAAACTGCCGTTCAGGGCCCTTTTGAGGGTCCTTTGAGGGTCCTTTGAGGATCGTCTTTCAACGGACGCTCTTGGGTGGACCGGAGACAACAAATTAGGATTGACTGCAGGCTGTTTAGTGGGCCAAACCAGCCAGTCACGATGGCTTCAGCCCGGAACCGATCCAGTTCGTGGCCCCCAAATCCTAATACTACGGCAATCAGCCGCAAGACCCTGGGCCTGGGGCCCTGGAAGAAGCTGCTTCAAAGCACTCTGGGCTATTTTTGGCGAAGGTCCCAAGATGCGCCTTTAAGGCCTGGCTTCTTCTCTCTTGCATTGTGCCCATGGCCGACTCCCGGGACTCAGAGCATTCGTTGCTCCCAGAACACGACGAGCTGATCACAGCACGCCCATCGCGATCATGGCATCCTCTCGGTCGATCGTCGCCCGAGCCCGAGTACACGGCGGTCGACAGACACGAAAGTTTCTCCGAGGGCGTCTTTCGCGAAGTCGGCCTGGGCATCTCGCAACCATCCCCGCCAGAAGAGACGCTGACTCGAGATAAAAGAGATTCGTTCCTGTCGAGCGGCACCACCCAGCCCAGCCAGCCCAACACCCCCGGAATCGTGCAGACGCCCGCTGAAACGCCTGGCCTCTCGCAGACCAACCTGGGCCACCTCCCCAACTGCCCCACACGCGATAACCTGTTCCAGCGGCGCCTGTCATGGATCTCGATCACGATTCTTCTCCTTGCATTCTATGCCACATGTGGTGCGGGGGTTTATTTGATCATTGCTTTCTGGAAACCAAGATGGTCGCATATTAGCAGCGATAGCGGGACCGCCCCGTCAACAGCGAATCTACTGTGTGCCTTCTTCGCCAAGACGATTGAACTGGCCTATGTCACAATATGTGTTGCGTTTTTGGGCCAGGTGTTGAGCCGCCGCGCCTTGACGCAGGATTCTCGAGGAATCAGCCTCGCGGACATGAGTATGCGATCGTGGATCATGCAGCCGGGCTCTATGATTGTCCATTGGGAAGCGCTCCGCTACTCTGCACTCACATTCCTCGGCATGATTGCGTTGGTTGCTTCATTCGTGGCAATGTTATATACAACCGCAGCAGAGGCATTGGGTGAGCGCACTCGCGATATTATATTCAAACCAGCATAAGTGACTGACATGAATTCTTCAGTATCGCCGAAGCTTACACTGGGCCCCCTCCAGGACCTACAACTCTACGGTAAGGTCTCTGCCAGCTTTGGGAATGTCGCATACATCGAAAATACCTGCCAAACCCCGCTCACTGTGGAAATGGACCCTACCAATCGAAACCTGACTTGTTTTGACCTGGAGCACGTTGGA
The DNA here is from genome assembly GCA_002153405.1 of Mycosphaerella populi pn0402. Classification (NCBI taxonomy): domain Eukaryota; kingdom Fungi; phylum Ascomycota; class Dothideomycetes; order Mycosphaerellales; family Mycosphaerellaceae; genus Mycosphaerella; species Mycosphaerella populi. The sequence goes on from KZ119484.1 coordinate 35,609, forward strand.
AGTGCCTACCACAATACTCAACAGTGGATGAGTAACTGGGGCGGCCGCGTGGCGAGGAACAATGCCACATCCGTTAAACTAGAGAATCGCCCTCCGCCAACTGGTTCAATTTGGGATAATACAACGGTCACCGGCAGTTGGATTGAAATCGAAGACGTGACTGATTTGTCCAAGAAACACAAACGCTTTGTCCAGAACGTCACAATGGCTTTTCCGCACGGTAACATCCCTGGGGCCGCCATGGACTCCATTAATAGAATCCAGCAGCCCGTTGATAATGGATCAGGAGAGGGCCAATACAACATTGAGGCCGCTGTGCCTTCTCCGGCTTTGAATGTCCTCTGTGCTGGCATGACGGCCGATGAACTCGCGCCAATTGTGTATACGAGGTGGCCCAACAGTAGTGATTTCAACGCCACAACATGGAGTGTGTCACCGTCGCCAAATGTTCCTGCCAACACAACGTGGTACAACAGCACGGTCGTAGATGACATCTTCGGATTTGGTGAGAAATACGGCCAGCAACCCCCAATATTTGGAACCTATCCCATTGCCTACAACACAATCATGAACACGACCGGGAGAAACCCCGTCGACGCCGTCTACATGCTTGGAAATCCAAGCGTCACATCAATGGAGTACGTACTGTGCTCGATTCGCGCAAAAGAAACAGGAAAATGCTCTACACTCTACAACGCCGCATCCAGCGGAGCCTTCCTTTCCACAAAATGCGAAGACAACTCCAACAAATACCAATACGATACCACCGTCAAGGACTTCCACGAAGGAATCTGGTCCGCAGATTTCAAAAATATCGTCGGCGAATGGGCCAGCTCAATGTCCCTCGGTTCCGGAATCACAGGCGCAGACGCAAGTATCGAGCGACTGGTCATGCAAATGATGCCCTCCCACGACAACGCCACAGACACCTACAGCCTCAACCCCAAGCTCCCATCCATCGGCGAGACCCTCGCTGTCATGGCAGGAAGCACCCTGATCCTGAGCACCCAGCATTCGCCCTTTGTGCAGGGCTGGAACTACTCCGGCTCGGGCGATATGCTCGATGAACCGACTTACCAGCATTTCTCTGCCTCGCTGCGCGCGATGGGCTACGCCTCCGGCGGGACGGCGAAGTGGCAGGCTGTGTTCTACGTGATTCTGGTCTTTGCTTTCATCACCAGTGCTATTGTTTTCGTGTTCTTGATCTTCGAGGCTAGAGGACACCAGATTACCGATTTCACGGAGCCGCAGAACTTGTTCGCTATCGCTATCAATAGTCCGCAAACTACCCGTCTTGATGGTGCTTGTGGCTGTGGTCCTGTCGGGAGACAGCTCAAGGAGCGCTGGTTCATTGGGATGGAGGAGGAGGATTCGCATTACTATATCCGGGCTAAGGCGGATAAGAATAATCCGTATGGCATGGCGACTGGGGGGCAGACTTCTGGATACTCGCGCTTTGAGGTGGAAGAGCCTAGCTTGAAGGCTAATAGTCCCTACGCTAACGAGTTCCGGCGTGTTTCGAGGCGGAGTTCGTGGTTGGGCAAGTTTTATTAATTTCGGGTTGGCTGGAATGCTGTACCCCCCCCCGGGTTTCAGTTGACGGGGTCTTTTTACCATAATTTTCTGTTCATGTCTTGATAGTGTACTATATATCCCTTAGGTGTTACAGGCTTTGTTTACTGACGGCGTTCAGATGATTGGATGATTATTTGTAATGAAGCGAATGACCTAATAACTATAAAGGGCATAGCATGGTGAAGCGCCATAGTGTCTGAGAAATTCAAATTCGCTCTTTTGGCCTGTCAGAAAATATTCCCAATACTCTGGAGTTGTAACATTGTGTGTTATCAAATAGAGACCGAGCAAGCGTTCATGCAGATATTTCCAACTTCTGGCGAAGGTGTGCTCAAGCCAACCAACCCCATTACATATCGTCGAAAGCATGTCTTTTCATCTTCTCTGCATATTCATACAAACATGCCTCCCACATGACTTGTCGTGGGGTCCTGGTGCCCGTGAAGACTTCCCACTGAGCACAAGCTTGCTCGTATACAATCTCGATGGGGTCGATCACCGACCAACCAGGATAGTTCTTTTCACGCAATTGGCGCATTAAGCCCGTTTCAGTTGAATGATACGCACACTGAGAAGTGTGGAGTCAGATTCCAAGTCGTCATTTGTGAGTGGGAGGGGGGGTTTAAATTGACTTACCTCGACAATAATACCACCGTTTGGACTCTCCATCCAGTGACCCGGGATAGTAAAATCACTGGCTGGGATTGTCGATATGATAATACTTGGGTGTGTAAAGCCAGCCGGCAATTTATTTTCCATTGACCCACAGACTGCAAATTGGAGTCTCTTGAACGTTTTCGCGGGGAATAATTGCGATGAGTCGTGCGCTTCATGGTGTGTGTATTCGTAGAAGCTCTTTGAGTAGTGCTCTGCAAGATCATGGGCATGCCGGATCTCTCGATTCCAAATGAAGATGGTCCGTACTCCCAGATAGAGTAGAGAGTAGATAGCTGCGCGAGCAAGACCACCAGAGCCTATGACCAAGGCGGATGTATTCTCATTGATGGCGTTGGCCGGGGAAATGTATCGAGAAACACAGGCGCATATACCCATCCAATCCGTGTTGTCTCCGCGGAGTTTTTCAAAGGGCATAGCTTGGTGTCTAGTTGGTCCAGTGTGGAAGATGACGTCTTCTCTCTTGGGCTCTCTTAATGGAACGATGGTGTTGATGGCGCCTATCAGTCGAGCGGATGGACTGAGTTCATCGACTAGATTAACTATGTCTGCCTTGAAGGGTAGGCTGATGCTTGCGCCACCGAACCAACGGCTTCGTAGAAGTTCAGATACCCTGTCTAATGATTGCACTTGTATTGGCTCGTAGTGGTGAGGTAGTCCGACGGACTGAAATGCGGCGTTATAGATGGCTGGCATGATGCTGACTTCGACAGTAGAGCCTAAGACGCAGAATCTCAGCTCATCGATTACCTTTAACGAGCGAAGCATCTTCCATCTATCAGGTAAGAGCATCTCTGTTGTGGCCTTTTCATTCAGAGTTTCATGTGGCTGCATCATTGGAGATACAGGTGAAAGGATTTGGTTGAAGGCCAGGGATATTTGGGTAGTATCTCCAATGTTGTAAGCGATGATCGGGATGCTGTCTGGATGCAATCTTTCTGAATTAATGGTAGCAAGGCAGGCAAAGTTATCTGACAAATCTTCAAAGGCCTTGACCATTCTAACAATTCCACATCCAAGTCTTTGTGCTGATGTATGAAGTCTCAAAGGTCCTGGGCCTTTCCAAAACGAAGGCCTACAAACACCGATGTCACAATGACCAATTATAGTTGTACAACCCCTTTCGAGAACCAGGGATTGCATTTCAGTATTTGGGGGTCTCAAGTAAACTGTTAAATAGTCCGGTGCGAACCTCAGTCCTTGTCTGAGAGCTTCGATATAGCTTGCCCAATTCTCAGTTTTCCTTGGACCCAGCTTGATGTGATAAATCACTGGGATTGCCAGAAATCGTCGCACTTCTGCAACAAACTGTCCAACAGAGCTTGAAATGGAGATGAATTTTGCTTGCGGGATTTGGCTATCCAAGATAAGTTCAATGGCATCTGCTCCTTGTGGGATTTGATCGATTTGGACATCCCCACGATCGAGCGACTCCAAAGAAATGCACATGGCATTTGTATAAGTTCGATATTGGGGTAGACAGGGGTGCAAGGTTGGAAAAATAGTGGTGGAAAATGGTGATGCATTGTGGTGACCCAGAATGGACTCGAGAAACTTTGCTAGAGAGATTTGGGCATCTTGGAGGGCCCTAACCTTGTTCCGCGACGTCAAGCGATGGGGTAGAATAATCCTCAGGTTCTTTTCTGCTGCACTATCTTGGCTATTGGAACGCCACTGATCTGGTAGATTGAAAAATTCATAGTTCGAAATCTGCCGATAGATTGCATGGATCTTGTGTATCTGCTGTCGCATCTGACCGTCGCCAGAGATTCCAAGATACTCCTCAAGCTCCTCGACAAAGCGACATACATACACGACAAAATGCGTTCGTCGGTAATCTTGCATAAAGTCCAGATTACTTTCTGCTGTGACCCATGTGCCACATGATATGACGCTGGCAGTTGCATGAGTTTTGAGTAGGAGTTGACCTAGCTGTAGCTGTCGCTCCATGTGCTTCTCCGGACCATGCTTTTTCTTGTATTCAGATTTTGAAAAACCAGTTGATGAAATGAAATGATCATCATCTTCGATGACTGGGCGTTGCAGCAGTAGACCAGCGATGATGGCCAAACTTGATTTTCCGCAGCCCCTTGGTCCAATGAAGACGATGGAGGCATTTTCCGGGATAGATGAGGACCTTGCATCTCTTGATTCTCTATTTGATGGCAACTGCTCGCTAAATCCAAGCCGCTTTCATTTAGCTATGCGTTATGATGTGATTTTGGTCTCTTACCTTCTTGCAGTGTTCATGTTGGTAAGTGTAGCCGCCCAATAGCCTCGAGCCTGCCAGAGCTATCAAACCGGTTAGTACTACAATTAAAGAGTTTGGTAGATAATGGTCGAAATAAACATGTAGAAGGAACATGTGTTGTGGCGTTGATGAGGCTGCAAACCAGGAGGCCACTCGGGTATAGATACACCCGGAGAGATCCGACTCGGGAAAATCGTGGCCCGAGTATCTCCCGTGGCGAACCTCGACTTTATGGCTTGTTTCAACTCTCAGAGAATCAGAAGGTTGGTCGTCGCAATAATCAAGTGAGGTGCTCGATTGGATACTGATTGTGTGCACCTGCCAGAGACGATAGCCAGAATCTTATATATGTGAAGGCCATTGTATGAGCTGCATGTGCTTTCCAAGGCAGAATAATCATGGCACGGAGCCGTGGCGTCAGAAACATGGGAGGTACTGGCACTCAAAGTCATGCCGGGAATTCCCAGGTTTCCGGCATAACAGAATTGCCGGTCAACACATCTGACGACGAGGACGTATCCTCTCGGAAGCGGCAAAGGGTCTCCAAGGCCTGTGACCGTTGTCGGCAAGGCAAGCTCAAATGCAATGGAGCAACACCACGTTGTGGAACCTGCGTCAAGAGCCAGAAATCATGCTCGTACGGTGTCACCAGCAAGAGACGAGGTTTGCGATCAGGATATGTCCGCGCTCTTGAGTGTCTACTAGGCATCACCTTTCAAGCCATCAGAGGAAGCCAAGATACTGTGGAGAAATTGATTCAACAAACATCACGAAAGAGCTTCTGGGCTCGAGATGACACAGGAGATAGCTCTGAGGCAGCAGGCTCACCTTTGGAAACCTGGAAGTCAAGCAAAGTTCCCCGGGCGTTGGACAATCTGCTTGCCGCTCCTGATGAATTGAACGATGAGACACCATTGGTGCTTCCATGGGAGCTGCAATTGAAGTTAACTACCAGAACAGAAGGAACAACAGGCTCTATCCAGTCTTTAACACAGCCCGATGGAAGCGAGAATGTTCCTGAGACAATCTGTGCCCGATGCCGAATTCAGGCATCGAATCAAGAGAGGCAGCGCATGAGCACAGGCTATAATGATCGCAACTACTCAGCACAAAATCCATTTGTCCTAAACTTACAACCAGGCCAAATAAATTCTAGTTACCACGCCCTACCAAGGCTTCCCGAGAACCCACTGCAGTTGTTAGACCGATATTTTGCATTCACGCACAGCTGGTTTCCTGTTGTCGACAAGAGTGCTGTTCAAAAAAGTCTGTTTACATATCGCAATGTTTTGACTGGCAATAGGTCAATGGATTGCAAGCACGGTGATATGGCTCTGCTGTGGGCTGTTTTTGCATATGCGGATTATCAACTTCGTCCAAGTGGGAATTCAAGTCTCAGTATTTCTATTCAAGAGATTGAGGACTTTGTTAAATATAGGAAGCCCTCACAAAGAGATGGAAATCCCTCAGTCCAACACCTCCAGGCTCTACTAATTATCGGACTTTTGCATTATTCCTGGCAGAACTGGAACAATGCCCGTCTCGTCACCGGAGAAGCTCTGGCTATTGGAGAGCATCTTGGCCTGGATAGTAGCGAAATGTTGATGTCAAAGAGTGATCGTCTTACGTGGCTTGGCTATTTTCTTCTTGATACAATCACAGCAGCCCATGTTGGTAGGGTTCCTTGGATCTCATCACGGCGTATTCGCGGACTACTACATGTCGATGATACTGGCGGCGACGAATGGGAGCCATGGCGTCTTAAGGAAGCCTTGGTGCCTGGGACTGATGCCTCCCTTGCAGACTTCTTGTCCCCAATACATACCATAACTGTTTTCATGAAGTTGATGGAACTAATTTGTATACAAAATGATTTGATTCGTTTCCCTGTGAACAACTCCGAAGAAACCCATGTCCAAGCGCTGCTAGCTTGGAATAAACAATTACCGGAACATATCAAGGCTTGTCTTGATACCCACTCAATGTCTACTCAACCGAATTCGACACAGCCGCCAAATGTACTCAATCTGGTTATCTTCCACGCCACAATAATCGCATCATTATCATCGTCAAATATGTCGAGGAATCACCAAATTGATCAAAAATGGGAAACAGTGAATGAAAACCTAACATTGTTTCTCGGTCGTTTTCTTCAATACGCAATTCCACCAACATTCCGCATAATGGAAACAATATTGACGCCCCAACAAAAACAACAACACGATAGACATTTCTCTACGATGATCTCTCAATTGGGCCTTGGACCTCACGAACAAGCCCAGGGAAATGGGGAGCAATTATTTCAATCAAGAGGGCGAGATGCTCCACATAATGAAGTATGGGTAAAAACATGCATAGTCCAAGACTCCTTGGCTGATCTTGATGAATTAGGAACAAGCATTGCAGCAAATTCCATTACATACAGGAGTAACGGAAAAGGAGAGTGGCCCTGTTCCAGAAGAAGGCCCAAATCTACAATTTCGCGGATTTGACTGGTCGCATATGACAGCACACTCCGCGGTGCCAACGCAAATAGACTCTCATGCTATTATATCACCCTCAAATTCCACATTGCCTGATCGACCACAGGATACAAATATAGCAAATGATTTCTCAATTGGTGAAGCTCTTGGGTATCTAAGCAACTGGGATGATATAGAGTTGTAGGTACTACCGTTATCTACCGCTACCGCATGCAGTACTGACTTCTCGACACTCAGACCCGATCCAAGTGAATTTAGAAGAAATCTTGGGTTTATGTTGCATCAACAACCGCCCTGATAAAATTGAGGACCAAGGCTATGACTGACTTCATCCATAAAACTCTTCTCCAAGCCTTCCAAGGTTAGAATATCCAGCATTAGCGCTTATTTGCCACTATGTCACCCTATCTTGCATAAATTTCAGATCTTCGGTAAAATTATCATCCATGAGATATCCGATGTTGCACTGAAATGCACGCACGGGGGCTCTAGCGTAGCAAGGATCCCGCTATAAAACGGCAATTCTGTATAGGAATGCAAAAAGCAGTTCCAACTCGCTGCAGTTATCTCCAATCCTATTGTCTGCTCGAAAATGTCGAGCTATCCAACTATTGTTAATAACCTGTTCGGCTTGCAAAACAAGACTGCCATAGTGACAGGCGCCACTGGTGGCATTGGTCTTGCGCTTACCCTAGCCCTTGCTGAAGCTGGCGCTGATATTGTGTCGATCCAGCTACCCAACGACCCTGGCGCTCCAGAACTCCAAAAACAGATTGAAGCAGCTGGGAGAACGTTCCAAGCCTTCGAGAGTAATTTAAAGGACTACAAGTCTACTCCACAAACATTTTCAAGGCTCTGGGATGCGGGAATCACGCCAGATATTCTCCTGAATTGTGCAGGAATTACAAGACATTGCAAGATTGAGGACACTCCCGTTGAATATCTTGATGATGTAAGTCTGTCCCAGTATATCAAAGCACGATAGGAAACTGATGATTCGTTATTTGGTATAGGTAATTGATCTTAACTTCAAAGCTGCGTATATGGTCTCTCAGGAGTTTGGCAAAAGACTGCTCAATACTGGTCGACCAGGGAAGATAATTCACATTGCATCTATGGCTGCAGAGCTCGCACAAACCGAGATATCTGTTTATTGCTCCAGCAAGGCCGCCATACGCACATTAACTCGAGCCCAGAGTAATGAGTGGGCACAGAATGGGATACAAGTCAATAGTATAAGCCCAGGGTAAGCTGCCATGAAGATTTCATTTGCATATTACTCAGAGGGATCAAAGCTTATAGCTTCTATAGATGGATCAAAACCAGCATGACCGAGTTCTTGTGGCGGGACGAAGCCTTTGCAAATAAGGTGATCGCAAGAACTGCATCGCGGCGCTGGGGAAATCCAAACGATTTGAGAGGCCTTGTGATCTTTCTTGCTAGTGGAGCTAGTGATTTTGTGACCGGTGAAAATATTGCTATTGATGGAGGTGTGATTGGACTTTGATGGTTTGTACTGACGTATATACGAAGTCGCATGCAGGTGAACCCAGGAAAGAAGGTACGGTGGAGGGTATGTTTGAACATTCGTAAGAATGTACATGGCAAGGTGTCACGTACGTTCAGATGCAAACGAAGGGGAATATACCCGAAAGACTTGAAGAGAGCTGGATCGGGATCAATTGTACGAGAAGTTCTATTCCTAACAACGTGAATCAATGAACTTCTTGTTTTACTGTAGATACAAATAAAAGAAAATGTACCGGAAAGTCCCAAACCTCAATAGCAGTACCGTGAGTATCGACACCTGGCGGTTGGCCATTTCATTCGCTCCATTGAAGACTTCTATCAAGTGATTCGGGATTACTGACTGTATACCATAGAGGCCATTCCAAATATCGCCGGGGTTGAGCCAGCCTAAGCACACCCCGTTACGAAGAAAAGGCTGGGATGGATCAAAACCTAACATTGTCCAGATCACTCGCACAAGTTTATGGTTTTACACAGCTATAAGAAACAGTTCATGTATAAGCACGTTACTAGACGAGGACGACGTTGCTCATTCGATAAGTTGGAGGAAGCTCCTATTCTATTTTTGCTCCTATGACTGATCTCTTTTTCAAGAGTTGCGAGGGGGGCAGCCTGGACTTCCAACATGGGGTAGCAAATCCATTCTCCGCAGACGAAGTATAGAATGTCCCAGCTACCCAGATCCAATGCAAGCCAGCCACAAAACAAACAAAAAAAAGAAGATAAACACAAGAGGTCTCACTGGAATCAGGACCCTACTTTTCCCAGCCACAGCTAAAAGCCCCACACTATATTAACCTGAGACATCGGACTACAACCTTGCAAAGCAAGGACAACCGAGGGAAAGGGGGAAAAAAAATTTAACCAATCAACAGCTACTGCTGGTACCATTGAAATAGATAAAAAAACATCATATATACAAAACGTCAAACCTGGGCCAATCAAAGCTCAATCAGCACGAGAGCAGGGAAACAGCAGGAAATATAGACATTGCCATTAGCAGAAGCAAAAACCAGAACTCGTGAGGCAACGCTAGAGAATCGCTCGCACACACAGGAGTTTCAGAATAGTAGAGACGGATAGATGCAAGGGAGATGCAACGAGTGGTGGATGCAGCTGTTACAAAAATCAGACAGCCGAGTGACGCCATGCAAGGAAGGTCGATTGTTGGATGCAAGATAGAGACAGAGATAGAGACAGAGAGATGGGGTGGAATGCTCCAATTAGAGGTAATGAGAGTACAGTGGGGATATGAGGGGAAGGAAGATTTCCGTTGAATATGCATTTCCTTGGGGACTGCAAACGTTCCGTTTTTTTTAGTAGATGTTCAGCGGTCTGCGTTAAGATTTAACCAGCTCATATCTGTGTTGGCAGTGGCGCGGCCGTCCCTTGAGATTCCCGGTGTGGGCAATTCGTCTATGTTGTCCGGGATCACAACGCTAGAGCGCCGGCCGTGAGAGCGCATATCATTGGATTGACGGGCGCCTTGGGTACCGGGGAGGTACTGGGTGCTTGTATTGTAGAAACTTGTGCTGTACTGACTGCTTGGAGGACGGCCCAGCCAGCTACTATGCTGGGCGCCCGTCCAATTTGTATCATGAGGGTCGTCTTCTGATGCCAAGCTGATCGAGTCTGCGCTGGAGATGCGGGCAGATTGACCTTCTGGGATAATCATACTTTCACCGGTTGAGGGGTTCGTCGTGGGGCTCCCACTGGCAACATGACCAAGGGGCTGTGGTCGGGCTAGTTGTCCAAAGTTGAGCGGGGCAAGGTTGCTCATGGGCCAGGCGCTACCGCGATAGTCGGAATCGGTGTAGATGGAGCTCACTGCAGAGCGGTCGCCAGCCTGTGGCGCTTGCGCTGCGAGATTGGCTCCGTAGACTGAGCCGACAGTGGAACGATTTGTCGGTTGAATCGTGAGATCACGGCTGTTGCCATCTTCGAAATACTTACCCCAGCCCTCATCCGTAGTGCGATCACCAGGCTTATTATTGTTGCTTGAGGCTGTGGGCGACGGCTCGACTGAGGCGTCGGAGTACATACTTGATGGCGCAAGTCCACTAGAGGCGATAGGAGACAAGCCCTTGTGCTGCTGAGATAAACCGTAGCCATAGTTTGGATTTGGAGGGTGAAGGGATTTTTCGCCGTTGTATTTGCCTGTCATGATTGCGAGAGAATCGTTCGAAACTGCAGCAACAGGAACAGGACTGCGTGCCATTGGGTAAGCACCTTCTGCCAGGGGCTCTATACCCTGGTCTTGAAAGCTCAGTCGGCCCTTGGGATCACCGCCACCTTCAACGCCAGCTTGCTCCCTCTTTTGCCTAGCGCGACGGAGCAAGAAGAGAAGGATAAGGATGATCAAGATAGCTCCACAACAGCTACCCAGAGTAGCACCAATTACCACTCCGAGGTTCACGCTCGAGCTATCGTCACCCGGGGCGGGAGCTGCCGCCGAGGTAGTTGCAGCTGGAGTAGTAGTAGTTGTTGCTGTTGCTGAGGATGTTGACGACGATGTGGTGGTTGACGTCGAAGTAGCAGAGGTGGTTGTAGTGTGATGTAGCGTGTCTTGCTTTGGACTTCCATAGAATAGTTCTGTAGCGTTGGCCCAGCCATTGGTGGTTTGGTTAAATACGGACAGAGCATTTGAGTCATCACCACTTCCAATTACAACAAGACCAGCCTGTGTGCCACTTTGGGCGAGGGAATAATCGGTGCGAGTGGTGGTTCCGGCGAATGAACCGTTGTAGGAAGGCATGTCGCTCAAGCTTCGTTTTGAGGTAGAAGCGCCGCCCACCTGCCCGGCCGGATTTTGCGGTTCGCCTTCCTTGTACAACTGATAGCTGGTCACAGTATTGGGCTTTGCAGCCATGTTAAAATCTTGCAGAACATAATTGCCGTTGGAGTCAGAAATCAAAGCCAGGTGGCTAGAGGATTGTACAGCACCAGCGGGGAGGGCAGCATAGCTGTCCACCCAGTGGCTAGCTTGTGAGTCGAAAATGGAGACTTCGTTGTTGCTACCGTCACCACTAACCAACGCGATAGATGTATCGTTCCACGGGAGAATTGTGGGTGATGAGACCGCGCCCATACCTCCAGGCGTTCCGCCCTGGATGTTCACCGAAGTTGACGCCGAATTGGTAAGGATAGTCCAAGTTGTTGAGCCGTCGCTAGCGACAACCACGATTGTAGATGTTTTTGGCACATAGCCCGCAGTATGTGAAGTTCGGTCGCGCATGGAGGTCGATTCTGAAGTAAGTTTGGTCCATTTTTCATCGTTGAAGGAAAATCGTTGCAAGCCAGAGTAACCAGACGGGGAGCCGGTCCCGCCGACGAGATAAAGCGCCTGGTTACTGGTATCACCACCTATATCTGCCACAACGCATGCTGGACCTGTCACTTTCGCGCTGGGTTCGTCCAAGGGCTTCCATGTCCCGTTTGTTTTCAAGTCTATTTTCTGAAATCCTTTTGTAGAGTAAGCGTAGAGTGTGTTGTCGTAGATGGCAGAACAGTCGCCCGAGAGGGGGCTTATGGGCTTAGGTACGCCCATGATGGTTTAGCCAAGCACTAAAAATTCGGAAGATATGATCCTAGAACCAGCCGAAAGGGAAGAAGATATGCGGATGGCCAGCCGACAGAAGGACCGATTGAGAGTGAAAGGTGACTACCAGAGCACTATCTCATCTCGGCCTGGATGGGATTCCAGAGAGTTACGAGCATTCGATGATTCTTTCGCTGATTGTGTTTTTTGAATATGAGACGAATTGTCTGATTTCCGGGGCGATATTGATTTCCGAGAGGGAGAGAGGTGCTGGGTCGAGACAGAGAGTCGGGGTATGGTACTTCCCAGACCGCACACACAAGTAAAGATCGAAATGAGGCCGCTTTACAAAAGAGGCGAGAGAATGAGGGGGGTTGGAAACGGCGACAGGTCGCGAAGGAATGGAAGCTGGAGTCAAGAATGTGTCAGATCGGACAATAGCACGGCGGCATAGCATAGCATTCCTCTACCCCAGATGTCTGAGGCGGCGAGACATACCGAAAGACGAGTGCACAGCACAACGAGCGAAGCAAGAAACACGAGAGGCAAGAAGTCCAAAGAGATCCGACGTGAGAAGGAGTGAGACAGGCCCCCTTTCGAAGTGGATGGCGGCAGTCGATCTACTCTGTGTTGAGTTTAGGTTGGCCTCGCCGCTAGGCCGCGTCGAGTAACGAACAGGAACGAATGCAGGCAAGAACAGCTCCTGGGCTTCGGGCGATTTCGTCATGCAATTTCCCTGGATCTTGATGACGCCGGTGAATATGGGATCTGGCACCTCTAGTGGTATATTGAGGGCGCTTGCGGGAGCTCATTGACATTTGCTCTGTCCTCTGCAGCTGTGCTGCGCAGCTGTACTCCAACGAGGCGCCCTGCCCCTGAGTGGGTCGCTGAGCATCAAGAAGTACAAGTACGTGCTGGATTAATGAGGGAAAATCCCTTTAGTCTCTTTAGGCCCTGATATCTGCAACGGCTCAGATTAATCTCCTCATCGGAATAATCTCGACCTTCGACCTTCGACCTTCTCGCGCAAGGAGATGAGATCCCCCCTCGCATACTCCCATGTTTATTACCCCTGGCTTGTACCATGGCTCTCGAAAGGCCCGGGGAGAACCACGGAAACCGCGTATTCCGGGTTGGGGCCGTGATTTGCTGCAGCCCCAAAGGTCCATTGGCCAGTAGAATTGCTGCTGCTCGCTTTAATGCCCTGTTTTGCGCAGCCAATCGCCGCGTGTTCGGGCCTCTTCTTCAATACTACATCTCCCTCTTGTCTCTATCCGTAACAAGAAACCAATCTATAGGCCCCCCCCAAAACAATATTGCGTCTGGTCCCCGGAAAATTGGACCTGGCCGTGCTACAATATTAATGGCTTTCTTGAGGGCTCTATTTGAGAGGAATATTTTCTGCTTACCCCCCAATCACATGCCCTGAGGCTAGTCGAATATTCCGCACCAATGCACTGCCCGCACTCTGGTCTATTTTCTGTTCTATTCAAAACGCCCTCGACTAATCATCTCGTCCCGTCCATAGTGGATGAACTATTAATTTGGAAAGTCCCCAGTCAGGGTTCTTAACTTTCAGCCGGGCTTCGTACGGTGCATTCTCTCTATGCGTCATGTACGGAATAAACTGTCATCAATTGTCACTGTCACTGTTGCAGACATCTGGATTTCCCAAATTCCGCATGTGGTAAAAGCGTGGAAAGGATCAGGATTCAAGCCAGATCCGCCCCTCCTTTACCACATCTACGGAGTTCAAAGTAATACATGTTCGCGGATCCCCCTCTCGAGCTCAGATGTGCTTATATATGAAACCCGGCCGGACGATCCCAGAGACTAAAGTCTATCGCAGAATAAACCATCGAATGGCTTCATGCATTGTACATCGCGTAGCATTATTAGTATAACATAGCGCCCCATGGCACACACACGTGGGTTGTGTTCTTCCAGATCCTGAAACACTCCCGTCTCCACTCTACGCCTGGCCCTGCTTCCACTGGTGCGCCTTTTGAAGCAGCCGCGACAGGTTCGCCGCGGATTTGTCGTCTGCCGGGAACACGTAGTCCATGTACTCTTCGTACCGGTCGTCTTCCAGCTTGCGTCGCTTCTTGACGCGTCGCGGCATCTGCTTCTCGATTTTGTCGATATCGTCCGCCGACCCATGTGTGTGTTCGAATGACCGCCAAGCGTTGAGTAGCTCGACACGCTAGAGTAATCACCGTCAGCATAAACTTTATGGAAAAAGAGAGAGAAAGAACATATTGTTTCATCATCACGTACCTCTTCTTTGAGTTCCTTGTCTTTAAACACCTTGTGCGCGCGGTCGAATACAGCCCGTGCACGCCGTTTGGCTTCCTCGCTGACCGGGCGCTCCTCTTCCTCGTCTTCTTCTTCCTCTTCCTCATCCGGTACGTTAATCTCGAACCGGGCGTAGTTGATCCAGACCTTAACGTGGTCGGTCTTCTGGAGAAGACGCTCGTATAGAGCCCGAACTCGGTCGTACTCCCCTTCTTCCTCCTCGAAGTCGATGTATGATTTCCACACCAGCTCGGGCATGTCGAGTGTGGGCTGCTCAATTCCAAGTTCGTAGAGTGCTCGCGCCCGCTCCAGGTCATCCAAGCCACGCTCGAGCTCGGCATACTGGATCCAGGATTGGCTGTTGGACGAGTTCCATTCGATCTGCTTCTCGTACAGGGTGCGGCATCGTACGAATTCGAAGAGCTGGCGCTCCAGTTCAATATATCCACGGAAGAGCTTGTCTTTCGGGCACATTCCAATGGCAAGACCGAGGGTTTTCCGCGCGGCTTGGAGCTCCATTTGACGGATTTCGAATTGTGCCTTCATCAACCACACCTTGGCAAAGGTGAACTTCTTGTGTGGGATCAGCTTCACGCATTCTTGGTAGATCTGCCGCGCGCGTTCGGTGTCTTTCGCCTCCATCTCTTCCCACACGGCATAGAAGATCCACAGGTAGATGTACCGGCGCCAGTGTCGCTTTTCTTGTGATGGGGGGATTTGCGAAATCGCCCGCTCGTAGATATCGCGTACTCGCTCTGGGTCGCCAGCCGTTTCTTCAAGTCGCGCAAAATCGAACCAGATGTCGTAGTTCTTCGAGTTCTCCTTGAGCTGCTCTTCGTACTGCACTCGGCGCTTGGACAGAATCACATCTTCCACGCCTTCCTGGTCACCAAATTGCTTCTCGAAAGCGGTATACGACTTATGCAGCGCCATCGACTTGGCTCTTGGTAGCCGGTCCAAAGCGTACTTGTAGATAGCACGAGCACGCTCATACTCCTTCAGCTTGGCCTCGAACTTCGCATACGCAGTAAACAGCTTCTCGTCCATAAAGTCCTCGCCCAAAGTCTCGATCGCAATTCCATAGACTTCACGCACAAGATCGCTCGTGCCAAACTCCTCCTCAAACCGAGCCCACTTAATCCAATTCCTCGGCTCGGGGTGCACAATCGTAAACCGCTGGAATATCGCCCTCGCCCTCTCAAACTCACTATACCGCTTCTCAAGCTTGATATACGCCCCCCACGCCCCTTCCTCCGGCTCCCACGACATCCACCGCTCAAACACCTGCCGCGTGCCCGGTATATTCCCCAGCGTCTCCTCCATGTACACGTATTTGTACCACAGCTTGTCCACCCGCGGCAGGATCGTCACAGCCCGGTCCAGCAGATTGCGCGCATGGTTAATATTCCGCGTCTTCATCTCCGCCTCGATGTACCGGATCCACAGAACCACAGACGTAGAGTCCACATCCAGCGCTCGCTCGAAGATCGACCGCGCCCGCCGGAACTCCTTCTGCTCGAGCTCCCATGCCGCGTACTGCGTCCAGTTTTTCATGTTGATTCGGTTGCGGCGAACATAGTCTTCGAATTCTTTGCGCTTGCGCCCTTGGTACTCGTGTAGTTCTTCGAGATCGGCGAATCGGGTTGTTGCTGCTTGGACGCCTTCTTCTTGTCGGTCGACCGCTTCGCGGAGCAGTTGCTCGGCGGAGATCTGGATTGGCGCTGCCGCCTTGTTCTTGACCCTGGGGGGCCCGCGTGAGGCCTCCATATTGGCGGTTGGGTTGGTGGTGAGGTGGATGGAAAATGTCACTTGGGCCGGAACTTTGATTTTAGGGAGGAGAGGTGGAGGTTTGGTGGTGATGAGTCGCTGATGAGGGTCCGTTGAAAGACAGTCGCGTGGGAAAAGAGTGAACTTCCCAAAACAGACCGGAAATTCAACACTGCCAATGGAAATGACGGCGAGTGTGACTTGGTCGTCGTGAAACTTAGTGTCTCCAAACTGAAATCTAGACTGCGTTTCTGACCTTCCTCACCGCCCGAGCATAGCTCCTGACTAAGCGCTTTCTTTTCAACCTCGAACGGTTTCCGCGCAACTAATAATTTGAATCGCTCCATCTGTCCAGGCGTCGACTCAAAGAAGGTCCTTTTTTTTTTTATCTTCTCTCTTCAATTAAAGCTGTATTTGGACATCCGTCTCCCGCCACCGCCATGTCTACCGCGGAGGAGTTGATGCGCGATTTCGAAGACTCTGACGAGGACTTCCAGGCTGAGGATGGCTTAGAAGACGACCAGGAGCAGGAAGAGGAGCAGCATGTGTCCCAGGAGGCTCCTAAAGCAACAAATGACTTTGACCGATCGATATCGACCGCCGACGAGCTTACACATCTACATAAAGTTCTACGCGACTACTACTCCGTCCGATTCCCAGAACTAGAAACCCTCGTCACAAGCCCGATCAAGTACGCCAAAACTGTCGCGATCCTCCAGAATGGCCCTCTCGACGACATAAAGGCTTTGTCGGCCTCGGCGGACAATATGGTCGGGGAACCACTGAAGTCTGTTCTGGACGGCCCGTCACTCATGATCGTTGCGGTCGAGGCAACTACCACCCGTGGTCGTGAAATGACCGACTCCGAAATTAAACTCGTTCGAGACACATGCGAAAGGATCATCAGCCTGGATAGAGAGCGAACATCTTTGACGGAGAAGATCCAGTCAGGCGTATTCGACACCGCGCCCAACCTTGCTACATTGATCGGCCCTCAAACAGCAGCACAATTCCTCAACCAAACCGGTGGCTTGCTAGAACTCGCCAAGATTCCAGCTTGCAACCTAGGAGCACAAGGATCCAGACGACAAGATGGACTAGGTTTCGCTACGAACCACGGCGTGCGCTCTCAAGGTTTCCTCTACGACTCAGACCTCATCCAAGAAGTCCCGAATGATCTCAAAAAACAAGCCATCCGTATCGTCTCCGCAAAAATGGTCCTCGCCACCCGCGCAGACGTTTCAAAATACAGCAGAGATGGCTCTCTCGGCGAAGACCTCAAACAACAATGCTTCCACCGCCTCGAGAAACTCACCGAACCCGCTCCAAACTCCGGCGTCAAAGCCCTCCCCGCCCCAGACGACAAACCATCCCGCAAACGCGGCGGCCGCCGCGCCAGAAAAGCAAAGGAGGCTATCGCCATGACAGAGCTGCGCAAGGCCCAGAACCGCGTCGCCTTCGGCAAAGAAGAAGCGGAGGTTGGCTACGGCGCCGGCGAAGGAACTGTCGGCCTGGGCATGCTGGGCCAGGAGAGCAACGATGGCCGCATCCGCGCAACCCAGATCGATCAGCGCACCCGCGCGAAACTCAGCAAGAACAACAAGGGCTGGGGCGCCGCTACCCCGGCCGGTGGCACCGCGTCCTCGCTCCGCACTTTCGGGCAGGGCATGCCCGGTGGCACTGCCAGCGTGTTGCAGTCCAAGGGGCTGCGGTCCTCTGGCGTCGGGCCTTCATTGGCTGGTGCTGGGACGGCCGGCACGGCCAGTACTATTGCGTTTACGCCCGTGCAGGGACTCGAGCTGGTTGACCCCAAGGTGCAGGCGGAGATGAATCGGAAGCGCAAGGCAGAGGAGGACCGCTGGTTCAAATCTGGCACGTTTACGCAGGTTGGTGGTGGTGGTAGTGGTGGGGCGCAGAGTGGTGGTGCTGAGGCCAAGGAGAAGGATGGGTTTAAGGTCCCCGCTATCCCACCAAGGAAAAAGGTTGACACTGGGAATGACGGCAAGATGGGCCCGCCGACTAAGCCTTAGTTAGTACTGCAGTTGGAGTAGGAGGTACCGGATCTCCTACTAGCTGTGCGAGATACGCTTTTTGGGGCGTTTTTTTTTTTTTTTCTTTTTTCTTTTTTTCTTTTTGGCTGCGGGTCTGCATTTTCTATGGCGTTTTTTTTTCGATGTTGCATTGAGGACGATCAGGGGCCGTTTGCTCCACGTGATACCACTTTTTTTATTTTATTTTCTTATGTTTATATACTATTGTGTGTAGGTCTAAAATAGGGATGGATTAAGGTGCTGACAATGACAATGGTTAGTACAGATATAGACAATTTGATATATCTAGCTTCGATGGCAGTATCCAGCTGGGCATCAATATGCATAAATATGCCTCAAGTAGACAAGGTTGGTCCCGCTTGGACATGCTTATCGTGTCAACTCGTAAAGAAAAATCCGTAAAAATCTGCAACGGGTAAGACCTGTCTAGATTTTAGGGTTTGCACACCACACGTGGAGAACTACACGTCAACGTTGGAGAAGGAGTTTCAGCGCAGACACGCCCTTATCGGTGGACAGTTATCCCCCGAGTCGCAACATTAGATAACTTATTTGTAATTTGTGAAGCATGACAGGTCATATTTACTTGGGGGGGTGCATTCGATATACGCGGCGCTGAACCACGGTTTCTTTGTGGCACCAACCTTCCGTAATGGCGTGCTCGTCCCCCGTCTTGGCTTCAATTATTTTGCGCAATCTGGGGGAATGTGGCACCTATTTGGTGGTAGCGGTGTGGTGGAAATGATGTGCTTCCCCGAATCCTTGGGCCTGATCCTTTCAAAGTTAATATATCTCCTGTGAAGCTTTCTTTATTCATTAGTTTCGTCTTGTCCACGTCTGCAATCAGCGTTCTTTTGCCATATACCCCAATTGCATTGCATAGACTTGATAAACGCGGTCTTTGGTAGCCCCTGCTGGTGCTGCCCTCCCCCTTCTCGCCTTTCCCAAAATCTAGACACCGGCGAATTTTTTTCATCGAGAACTTTTGAGTCATGGCTCCCGACGTTGCCTCCCTGGCCCAAAGCATTGCTACTTCTGCATCTAAACTTGATGCCACAGAGCCACAGACTGCAGCGCAAGACATCGATCTTAAGCACTTGCTGCGCCATGACCTAGTCACCAAAGATTTTGATGAACTCAGATTCGAAAGTGCTTCGGCGCGACAGCTCCTTACTTCCGCGGAAGTATCAGAGCGCCCATCTTCAGAGCTGGACAGCCGCTTGATATCCTCGCCATACAACGAGGAACCTCATCTTCTGGACCTGAACACTCTGGACCTGCAGAGCCGCATTCTTGCTCTCGCGCTCGCTTATTTCAAACCCATCCGTGACGACTATGCTACGGCGCCGTACCTGGAGTCGTTTAACTGGGACGAAGTCTTTGGGCTCGTGAAACGCTTTGCCGAGTCTGAGGGCCACGCGTGGACTAAGCAGTCTTTTTACGTTGTTTCTTTCCGGTCTACTCTGTTTCCGGGTGTTGATCAAGATCAATTATATGCGCTGGATGCTTATTCTCACCAGGAAGCTACTACTAGCGGTGGATTGTTGAAATATTGGTTTGGGAAGAAGAATGACGTTGAGAAGAATCTCGCTACTTGTAAGTCTCCCCCACGCGCGTTTTATTAAGAGCGTGTCGCCTGTTGTTTTTTTTTTTTTTGTCAAAGTTTATTCAGGCGCTTACATACTACATAATAGGTGTCTGGAGAAACCGGAATGATGCAAGGTTGGGTGGCCAAGGTCCTTGGCATACGAAGGCCCGAGCAGCTGGAAGAACGTTCTACGACAATATTATTTTCAAAACATTGAAGCTGACGATTGAAGATGATGCCAAGTCATGGTCGTTCTCTGACTGGACTTCTGAGGATGAGAAAGCATAGCGTTTAGTTGGACGATTCTTGATTTTACTGGCGTATTACCCCGGAATTTCCATAGGCACAGGCGTTTTATTTTTCTAAACCAACTTATAAAATATGCTTTTTTGTTAGTACGTTGAAATCGCCTTTGCACGCAATCTTGCACCGTATTTCCAGACGAATAGCGGGAGCGGGATGGACAGCATAAAGCCTGCGAGGGCCATGATGCTGTTGGACCAGCCGTATCCTAATGCGCGGTACATGGGAGGCGCGAACAGTGGGAACAGGAATGCTGTTAAGCTCCTAGCGAACTGCTGTGCGGACATTGCGCTGCTGGTGTGCTCGCCATATACGTCGATAATATACGCGGATACTGGACAGAATTAGCTTCGAGACTTTGGAATAATTTGTTTCCCCTCGTGACGGGTAACTTACGCGGCATTCCTAGAGCCTGCATCCCCGCCATCATGAGGAACGCAAATACATCAACTGCGAGCCAGTAAATCTGGTACTGAGCAAGCCAGCCGTAGATCAGGAGCATAGGCCACGAGACAAAAACGAATGGAAACATATATGGGAGTCGAAATTCGGGAGGCGGGTCTTGGGTCTTTGCCTTGTTGTAGAAGTAATCCAGTATACCTCCACCGACTTGTGAGCCCACAAGTTCTCCAAGGGCTAGGGCGATATAATGCAACCCACTTATCTCTACAGAATGGCCGTATTTCTGAGTCCATAGATCGGAGAAGGTCGAGAGAACAACATAGGTAATGCCATAGTTGAACGCTGAAAGTGTTGCGGATACTTGAATGAGAGGGTGAAAGATCAAGAGGCGTGCAGGACGACTCAGTGTCCTTGCGAGGATACGTAGAGTAGATATACCTTTCTCCCTCTTCTCATTTTTGGTATGGTAGTTGGCATTGCCTGTTTCATTACGAAGACGCGCAGCTCGTCGCTGAAGGATAATAGGGCCGAAGGTCTCACGGAAACTGAAGATTGATACGAATATCATAACGGCTTGAAAAATGGAGGTCGACCAGAACATCCACCGCCACGTTGTGCGTTGTGTTATGAAGCCACCAATGATGGGGCCTAGTGATATAATTAGCAGGTAAGGTCTTTCTCTATATTTCTTACGATGTCCACTCACCGACAGCAACACCGAGCAAAGGAATCAACAAGTAGATCCCGAGTGATTTGCCTCTTTGCGAAGGCCGCCAAACATCCCCTAATACTCCAGCCCCAAGGGAGTAGATGGCACTGGCGCCGAATCCCGCTAGAAAACGAGCAGCTATCAAGGTTCCTTTTGTCTTAGCAAAGCCGCAAACAATATTCCAAATGAGAAACCAGATGCTCGATGCATGCAGCACGACCTGTCTACCGTAGATTTCAGAAAGTGGGCCAATTACCAGTGGACCGAACGCAGTTGCCAGTAAATAGATGGAGAGGGTCATCGCCGACTCTGTGGAGTTCATATGAAGCTCTGTAGATATTTTAGATAATGCAGGGGCAATAATGGTTGAGACCATAATTCGATTGAACCCAGTTGCTGATAGAACATCAGTCACCATCCATTTACGACTTGTTGGCCAGTCCAGTGGGTTGTCTGAGTCGAATGGTTGCTTGAAAGCCACAAGAAAGGGATCTTGGTCATTTTCTTTCTGTTTGATAGTTGACGATTTAT
Source organism: Mycosphaerella populi pn0402 (assembly GCA_002153405.1). Classification (NCBI taxonomy): domain Eukaryota; kingdom Fungi; phylum Ascomycota; class Dothideomycetes; order Mycosphaerellales; family Mycosphaerellaceae; genus Mycosphaerella; species Mycosphaerella populi. The sequence goes on from KZ119484.1 coordinate 57,307, forward strand.
CTGGTAGAGTGGCTAGTTCTAAATCGGCTGTCTCAGCAGCTATTTCAATAGTGTCTTCCGGACTCATAGTGGGATTGCTGCCAAGGCTTGGTCTGGGTGCGATACAACGAAAGGATATGTCAAATGATTCGAGAGAACAAAGAAATCAAAGGCTTAAATGATTTGGGAGAAAGATGAAAATATTAAAATAAAGTAGAAATCTCACTATCAATCACATCTGCGAACATCGGCGACTCGGATTAGTACTTCGGATCTCCGCAAAGCCGAGGTCAAGGGACCCGGCTAACTAATACTTCCTGGATCGAGTTCAACTTTGGTAGCATTAGCTGAGGAAGATCTTTTTGTCCAGACCTGAGAGTGAGTTTCTGGCTTGGAATTAATTTCGAAGACGAAGTTGGCGATCGGGAAGACGAAAATATGTCTACTAGCTCTTCTCAAGTATGTTTCAATCTCACCCGTGGACCCGTTGGCAAGGCCGCAAAGGGAAAGAAGCAAAGCTAAATCCAAAATCCAAAATGATTATATTCGATGATCTCTAGATGGAAGAAGAAGAAAAAGCGAGAAGAGCGAGAAGGAAAGCAGGTACGTCCTTTATAGGCCGCTGGCGACGGCGACCTCGGGACAATATATTGAGGTTTCTTAATGCGGAGGTGCCCTCAGTGCAGCCCATGCTCGACCATGTCTGTTTCTGAAAGTATGGATGCCGGTTGTTCTCCATTCAGGTATGATATTCCGGACTCTGTTGACTTCGAGTGGAACACATGCACTGCAACATGGAATGTACTGCTATCCTGAAGCAACATCAGAGTTTGAGCAAACTTCCATGTGGTCTGGGATGGAAGACAGTAGGAGTAGCTCCCGCGATTGTGGTTAACAAGTTTGGAGAAAGTATCCTTTCTTTGTATCTACTCGCCAATCTTCCGGATATTGCCGTGCAAGAGACAAAATAGACTGATAATCTTGATCGTCTATATTTCGCTTTTGGACAAGAGCGCCATAACCGATCAAAATAACGCACGCATCATGGTTACAGTTTCGTGCAGCTTTATGAGGCGGTGTCTCGAGAAGAAAGTAGTCCTGGCAATCAATTGTGGCATTCGATGTCGCTAGTATATTGATCCCATCAGCCCAGCCTAGAGTAGCAGCAATATGGAGAGGGGTCAGATTCTCAACCATCCCAAGATTTGGATTAGCGCCTTTGTCTAAGAGAAGTCCTAGCAATGTGCAACTTTTCTTGAAGACAGCCATATGTAATGGGGTTTGCTTCTCACGAGTCGTATGGACATCAAGTAGCGAATTGTACTCGAGAAGAACCTTGAGGACGTCCTCAGAGCCTTCGAGGAGTGTCTGATGTATTGGTGTCCAGCCCTTTTCAAAGTTAGCTAACTTTTGTTGTATTGAAGTAAGGCTAGGGCAAATACACTATGATAGCTTCTATGATTGACGTCTGCTCCATTTTCAAGTAGGATCTTTACAATCAAGACATCTTCATTCATGCATGCATGGTGAAGTGGAGTACGTCCTGCGCTGTTAGCGGCGTTTGGATCTGAGCCATGATACAAGAGAAGCTGGGTCATTTCAGCATGTCTTTTGCAAACCGCCCAGCCAAGTTCCGATCTTCCACCTGTCCAAGTCGAGTTGACTACAGAATCATCGCCCGGACGAGTATACTGTCGAACGTTCAACAGAGAGCCATGGTCAAGAAGTATCTTGGCAATGGCGGTATAGCCGGCCTCGGCTGCGAATGAGAGTGCCGTTCGTCCTGAGCGAGGGTCACGGACATTGACATCTACTCTTTCTAGCAGCTGTTTAACAATCTCAATCTTGCAATCCTTTACAGCTTGTATGAATTCTTCAACAGAGCTGGGCCTACCACCCTTTACAGCGCAAAATAATCCTTCAACAAAACTGGGTATAACTTGTCTCAGGTGATGAGGAAAGTTAGGATGAGTGGCTCGTGTAATGAGATCGGGATCTCTAATCTCTTCGTCAGTGTTGAGCATTTTCTTAGAGGATAGGAGACCTTACACCTTTTGTTCAATGGTGGAAATATGGGAAAAGATTTGCCTTGCATAAGCAGCAGCCACTGCTGCTGCATATCCCTGCCAGATATCATTTTTGTGAGAGTCACAGTAGTCTGAGATCCCTCGAATGACTATGCACGGGAAGTCGTTAAGAGCCCCTGCTGCTTCCATCTCGAAACATAGCACCCCATGCTCTTCCGCCAAGGCATCTCTTAATTCAGCATTTTTTATTACTGAATCACCAGATGCTATTGTGCCTGGGTGTATGACAATCAAGTGTTTATTATCTCCAGGGTCCCTTGGCTGGTCTATACGTTGTGTTTGATCGCAGCCACCATCCTCACAGGATAATCCAGCCTTCTCGTGTGTGTATTCTGGCTGGTAGAGATGATCATTTTCAATGCCAGGAAATTCAAATCGACGGAGAGCCAGGCGATTAGTCCGTATTCGTTTAATATTTTTCCTGATTGGGTTATAATCAGATCTATCGCACTCTATAGAGACTTCTCGAATAGCATTCTGAAGAATTGTAGGCGGGGGTGCAAGGCAGCCTGTTCGTTCAAAAAGACCTTTCTGCGCTTTACCATAGTCGTATTTTATTGCTCCAGAGTGTATGCCTGTCGGTTGGCTAACCACAACATGCCCTAGTCGAACCCTCCCGAATTTTGTTTTCACTGGCACGCCGCCACCAATGCCCACTAACATGACATATTGAATATGAGGGAAGGTCATGCGCATCTGAGTCACAACGGTGGCTGCGGAACAGTTCCCTGCTCTGGGGAGGCCAGCAATGGCAATATTATGATTGTTTATACTGCCAAGGTTATAGATATTTGTGTCTCCGTTTGATTGAGGTAGTCGTTGATGCTCTTCATCGAGCATCTCCATTGCTGCGATTTGTTCAATTTCTAACGGGCAAATCCAACCCACTCGGTAGGCATTGTGGTTCAATCTTCTTTGCGGCATTTTGTATCATATGTCTTGATCGAGTTTCAAAGGTTCGATGGGGAGGAAGTATCAGCAATTGATTGTCGTGTGGTCAGAAAATAAAACTCGATTAATTATAGAGTGCACCGAAGGCATAACTTCATCTCGCCCAGCCTGGGCCGAGGAGAACCCCGCTCTTGAGGCTCAACTTTTGCGCTGGCCCCGGGGGCGACTTCGTGGAATATTAGTCAGGAGGTCATATGGGTCACCGGCGTGTTTTATTAGTGAGTGACATATGATGACTCTGCAGAGCCCCTACTGAATCGATAGTTGCTGTTTTGAATCACTACTCCATACCTAGGTAGGTGGATCGGCAATCTGTGGAAGACATGAAATGCCCAGTGACCATATGTTTATTTTCCCTGAACAGAAAATTTATATGTTGCAAATCGAGTATACAGACCATCCATTTCCCAAATAGTTTTCCTACAAAGCCATGTGAAACCTCAGCAAGGTCTTTTGAGTTAAAGTCGCCTTTGTGGCTGAACTTTCTCATGAATCCATGCCATCGATCCTTATATACAGCCCTGGGGAACTCGGAGTAAAAGAATAGCCACGTGGATCTGATGATTGATTGTGATGACCAGTGACAAGCAGCGCCCAGTACCAAGAATTACCCACAGCACAAGGAAAGGGAATTGTTCCCCGCGGTGGGACATGATCGGATCCACATCGCGCTGTTCTGGGCATTTTCTTCCGCAGCCAGAGCGGCGTTTTTAACCCTTTTTCGTTCAAATGAGGCATCATGCGATTCAGGCCATTCCATCGAGCCTCGAAGCTCCATAAAAATTGCCGACTAGCAGCATCTCGTGGGTGGGGATGACAATTGTTACATCTTGGTTGGATGTTTCCCCGGATAAATCATGGTTTACCCCGCAAGCATGGGTCAGAATTTTGATGCCCTACGAGCTTCACGGTTATAAATATAGAGCAAGCTTCCGTTGATACTCTACTTAGAGTTTCCCCTCCAGCACTGCCTCCTTTGCTCTACTAGATTCAGAAGTACTATTGTGTCTAGATTGCAAAGATGGTTGGCATCCAAGCAGACAACATTACCGTCAACGACGGCCCCTTGACAACAGAGAACTCGGCGCTTCTCCGACCCTCCGACCCATCTCTCCCCATAGAAGAGCTTCGTAAGCGCTACGAAGAAGATGGCTATCTCTTCCTAAAGGGCATCCTTCCCCGTGAAGACGTTCTCGAAGCCCGAAGCGCCTACTTCGCCTCATTGGAAAGCACCGGTGTCCTGAAGCCGGGAACCAAACCGGTTGAAGGTATCTTCGACCCAGCAAAGAGCCACGAGGACTATCCAGGAATTGGAGCAGGGGGTGCAGATGGGAACGGACGCCCGGGAGGCGAAAATGCCGCGAAGTTCGTCGACCTGGCACTTGATGCCCACTACCAAGACTGGTACGCGGAGAAGTTCTGCAAGCACCCGGCGCTATACGACTTCGTTGCCCGGTTCTCCGGGTGGGACAAGGACACGTTAGGATTGCGCCGCACGCTACTGAGAAACAACCCTCCGGGCTCAAAACCAATCGGCGTGCATTATGATCAGATCTTCTTGCGACACGGCGATCCAACAAGTATCACAGCTTGGGTGCCTATTGGCGATATTAAGATTAATGGAGGAGGACTTATCTACTTAGAAAACGGTAGGTTGGATTTATCTTCTGGCCCAACGCACAGGAGCTGATAAATACACTCTAGGTGACTCTCTTGGAAGTGGCCTGGAGCAAAACTTCTACAAGACTGCCAAAGAGGCTGGGTTGAGTGACGAAGAGGCCAAGAATGCTTTCAACTCAAATATGATGGCTACTGGCCTCCTTTCAGAGTTCCCGGCTGGATTTGCCAAAGAGAACGATCGTAAATGGCTCATGTCTGCTTATGAAGCCGGGGATGTGGTTTTACACAAGCCTCATATGGTATGCTCTTCTATAAGAAGGTGACTTTGGTGATCTCTAGTATCAATGCTAATACCGGTGCCGCCAGATCCATGCTTCTACTGTTAATAATGACCCTGATAACGTGATCCGCCTTGCAACAGACCTACGGTTTTGCGATTCATCTAAACCTTATGACAAGGTACAATATCATCGATTGGCTTTTTTAAAATAAATCACTAACTCTCAATTAGCGATGGATGAACCACTATAGGTTTGCTGATGGTGTCTAAGTTCTCCTGAATATGAGGTCGAACATCATCTCGTGTAATTGTTACTATAGGTCCATATGGTAGAATGCTACTGCCCTGCATAAGTTCTCTTATCTCGATAACAGTGTATGGATACAATAGCCCAGTGTCCTTCAAATTTAGATTTAATGTACGTAGTATTCCGTTGTCGACAATGACAAAAGGTATCAGCCTGTCATTCCTGGTGCCGCTCAGGCCGCGTCTCCTTTCAGGTACCAGAGTTTCAATTAGTCTTGGTACTGTCATAATGATATGGCCATTTATTATGATTCGTTGGTTATCCACTACGGAATGCTGGATAGTGATCCCGGGATTCTATACGACGCACGGACGACGCCCCTAGTTCGACAGCGACATCTTGCCAGACTAACAAACTAATAATGCGAGAAGCGTACAAATTGAAAATGGCATTTTAGTAATATTTCCATAATTAGAATTTCAACGGCTAGCTATCGTAAAAATGAGCCTGAAATATTGTACGGGTTGTATGCTGAAATATGTGGAAGCTGGCATTTGCTTCAACCTCTTCTCATTCCACACTTTAATAACACGCCCAAAACACTCCTAGATGTGCCAAGAGGCCACACTATATGAATCATCAGTGGATCCATGATCGTCCTCGCGCGTGAAGATCCTTGGAGGACATTTGATTTCATTGTTGACCCTGCTTAGAGTATATCTGCCTCGTGTGAATTTGCAACTGTTCGCACAAGGGCACACATCTACAACATGTTCTCACGCACAGTAACCATGATGACAGCCATCTTGGCCGCCTCATCTGTTTACGCACACCCCATTCGAGACACAAGCAGTGTGATGGATACCGAACAGAACTCCGCACTCCTACCCAGAGATCCGGTAAGATGCACCCAGGACGCGCAATCGCAGTTCCCAAGCTGACATGAATGCAGAGACTCATCCCCGATACCACACACTACATCGCCGAGGTGTTGAATGAGCTAGGCGTTGCGCCTCCACCTTCATCAGAGACACCCTCCTTGTTCCCAACACCTACAATCAAGTCCGAGGCAGGACAGCCTGAAAACTACGAGCACAAGGCAAGCGCTACGCCCGTCTCGGCATCAACCTCTTGGCCCTCGCCCAAATCGAGCTCGTCAAGCTCATCGAGCGCAACTCCTACAACGACAGGAGACACGGTGATGTTCACCACGACAATCAAGAATGGGAACAACAAGCCCGTTCAGAACATCCAGATTGGAACTGGGTGGGAGGGCAAGAAGCGCATCGAAGCATCAGATGTGCCTGTCATCCTGGCTGCTGTGGAAACGGAGTTGGCTCACCGATTCAATGATATGGTCGATAGCCAGGATGAGATGCTCCTACGGAGGCATTGATGTGACAATCCTATCCTCTTGGTGCGGACTCTTGCCAGATGATTGATGATACCTTGACCCCAAACCTGTCGGGGTTAAAGCTGTCGGGGGTCGAATCTCGTCGATGTAACTTAGCTCTGTTAAATTCAATTTCACATATCTCTTCGGAAAGACTTCTGCCGGTGTTTAACGTAAATGCGAGGTCTTCGCATAAGCAGAGGGTTGGGGGGACATGGAGATTGAACCGGTGTACGAGCAACGTTAAATCCGGACTCCACCTGGTGAGAGTCAGCAGAATTGGATTTATCGCCGCGGGTGTGAAGACATGCGCCACTCCAGCCAATCACAACGCAGAACGGCACCGTCGAGGGGTCGAGTGGGGCGGCTTAAGGCGGAACAGGCAAGTATGGCGTCTACAAGTGTTTCTTCGATCTTCATCGATCTGGTGCGCCAGCGTTCTTATATAAAGATCTCAAGCTGCTCGTCTTCCACTGCCCACTATCAATCTTCACTTCTTCTCTAAGCTTCATTGCAAGCTCTGGAATCGTCTAAACATCTCGCTCGTCTTATAGCTATCGCAAATCTTCATACGACCGCTTTCAAAATGCCTTCTCTTGTCGGAAAGGAAATCGGCCCAATTGGCTATGGCACCATGGGTAAGACACATTCCCGTGTCCTATTGTCCTATTGTCCTATAAATTTGTTTGAAGAGTGTCATATGGAGTGCGACCTCGCTAACAGCCCACACCCACAGGTTTGACATGGCGACCCGTGCCTGCCCCGCTTGAGCAAGCCTTCGAGACTCTCAACAAGGCCGTCGAGCTGGGCGCCAACTTCTTCAATGGTGGCGAGCTGTACGGTACCCCAGAGTACAACTCCCTGCATCTGCTCAACAAGTACTTCTCCAAGTACCCCGAGAATGCCGAGAAGGTTGTCCTTAGTATCAAGGGTGGGTTGAAGCGCGGCCTTCTCGAGCCAGATGGGTCGGAGGAGAACATCCGCCGCTCCGTCGATGAGACTCTGCGCGTGCTGGATGGAAAGAAAAAGGTGGATATCTTCGAAGTCGCTCGCCAGGACCCTGCATACCCTGTTGAGCACACTGTCAAGGTTCTTGCGGAGTATGTGAAGGAGGGCAAGATTGGCGGGATTGGGTTGAGTGAAGTGGATGCTGAGACCGTCCGTCGCGCGTACGTATTCCACCATTATAAGCTGACAGTCTACTTGTTTCCCAAAAGCTAATAAATGGCATAGTGCAAAGGTCCACCCTATCGCTGCTGTCGAAGTCGAGCTCTCACTGTGGAGCACCGATATCCTCCACAATGACATTGCGAAGGCATGCGCCGAACTGAACATTCCCGTCGTCGCTTATTCGCCGCTGGGCCGTGGTGCTCTTACGGGAGCTGTCAAGCCTGAGAACATCCCCAAAGGCGACTTCCGATCTTTCCTTCCTCGTTTCCAAGCCGAGAACTGGGCTCAAAATGAAAAACTTATCAGCGAAGTGGTTAGTCTGGCTGATCGCAAGGGCTTGGCCCCTGCTCAAGTCGCCGTAAGCTGGATCCTGAGTTTGAGTGGCAAGCCTGGTATGCCCACCTTTATTCCCATTCCTGGTGGCACTACCGTCGACAAGGTCAGCCAAAACACGAAGGGTATCAAGCTGTTGTCGGACGGCGAGTTGGCAGAGATCGATGCGATCCTCAAGGAGAATACTGTCGCTGGTGGACGCTACAACTAAGAGGAATCGATTGTTTACGGTTTATGATAGATAATGTGTATACACAATTGATTTCTGTGATACTATGCAGGCAGTTAGCTTTTGTTTCGAGCTTTTCAATGTGATGAATGAAAATGAAAAATTATTCAATCAAGGTCAGATCAAGTGTAGAAGAGTCAACACGCAACCTCGCTCGCAAATGAATGCAAGGAAATTGTCAGAATTGCAGAATTCTTCTTTTTGTTCATCATTCGCGCTGGGTAGAGGGGGGTGGGCTCGAACTTACACAGTAGATTACTTGTAGCGATGCGGTGATCGAGAGCACTCACCAAACATCGAGCTGACAACACTAGGTTTCGGGCTGAATGCGTAGAAGTGGTGACTCTCATCAAAGTGTCGTCAGAATACATCAAAATGCCGGTATCAACACACTGTAACAGAACAGTTTGTGCAGCATGCGCATTCATTCACGCAGCGGATGCCAAAGGGAAGAAGCAATTTCGATCTGCGGCGAAATATAAACTCCCGCTCCGCCACACGTGATCTGCTAGCTGACTAGCGCGGCCTCGCAATTGACCATCAGCTCAACTGCTACTGCAATATAGTCGAACCGTTGTTTGGTGACTCACCAGCCCTCCTTTCCATCTGCTTTCGCTATGGCGTCCCGAGAATCCCCCGGCTCCCCCCTTTCATCCGTCGGGACGGCACCCGAGGAGTCGGACCGCGAGTCCATCAAACACGAAAGCCGCGCTCAATCCCCAACGGCTCCCAACCTACCTCCGTCAAAGCGCCGCCGTACAGGAGCAGCTACTTGGGACCGTCAAACGCCTCTCTCCTCAATGCCCGACGAAGCCCCCCCTCCGGGGTCTCCTACGGCCTCAATCTCCTCCGACACCGACGGGGACATCCCCAACTCCCCCAGTCTAGCCGGATTGCTGGGTAACAATCAGGATGACGATTACAGCGGCCATGGAGGCGACCAGGTCACCGTCTGCCTCTGGGATGGCTGCTCTGCGGGCGACTTGGGTAACATGGATGGGTTGGTGCAGCACATCCACCAGCCGACAGAAGCGGTACTCCTGTGAGTGGACCGACTGCTCTCGCAAAGGTCAAACGCACGCCAGCGCCTACGCTTTGCGCGCTCACATGCGGAGCCATACTCGAGAGAAGCCTTTCTACTGTACTCTTCCCGGTATGTGACGCGACTTCCTTCCTATCTCTTCATCCGCCGCGAGTGTGTGGCCTATTGGGAAATTTTCATTGGAGCTTGGTTTGCCATCGAGAACGTCAACTAATACTCTCTTCTCTCTAGAATGTGACCGTAACTTCACTCGTTCCGATGCCCTTACGAAACACATGCGCTCAGTCCATGAGATCGACTCCCTCCGATCAGCAGATACCAAATCCAACGCTGGCGGTGCCCCAGGTAGCATCGCTGGCACACCTGCCTCCAAGCTCCAGCGAATCCGTCTGAAGCTCTCACATCCACCCCGCGAACCTGGCGCCGATGGCCCAAATCCCTCTCACCCAGAAACTATCCTCTCAGCCCCCGGTGTCGCCGATGCCACGGACGCAGATGACACGACCATGCCCGAACTCAGTCCCGAGCAGGGCTTCGACGAATCAGAGCTTTCGCTCAACCCGCGCGAACTATACCGGCTGCTTCGACGACAGATTTTCTGGGCCGAGCGCGAATCAGCGAAGTTACGAGCTGAGTGGGATGATACGCGGCCGAAGCGCGAGAGCGCATGGCGTGAGAAGAATGGTGTCTTTGATGACCTGATTGATGCAGAATTACGTCTTTTCAGCGCTCTTGTCGGCTCGGGAGATGTATCCGCCTCGTCGTCGACAGATACTGCCGGTCTTTCGACTACGTTGGAGAAGCTCCAGCAGCAGCATCTGAACTTCCAGAGACAACAAGGAGAGCTCATGGCTAAGGAATTGGAAAAGGAGGACGAAGAGGCTGCACAGGCTGATGCAGATATGGAGATTGAACCCCCGGTGGTTGCTGCGTAGACGGTCTTGCGAGTTAGTCTCTATTCTTTTTCTTTTTTGATACCGGTTTCTTCTGCTCGCGAGATAAACCTCCTTCTTTTATGTTTTCTTTTCTTTCTTCTTGGTTTTTGCTCCGAGATATCAATCTCTCGTTATTGTTTTCCATCTCTGGGATATCGGCGCATTTGGCGTGGGGTCTATGCTCATCATGTTGGATATGTGGGAAAGGAGAATGGGCATGGACGATTGTATCAACATCTTCAATTTTGTTTTTAAAATTTCTTTTTTTTTTTCCATCTACGGTTAGCTCTACCAAAGCCACTGTTTCAAAAGACATAAGCGTTAAAGCTAATGGCTTTTCAAATGCAATGATCCACACAATCTACTCCTATGGTAGTAAATGATAGGCGGCCTATTCATTTCCTTGGAGAGGAGTAACACAGTTACTCTTTCCAATCAATGGGACGCACTAGCTCATCGCGGCAGTGATATTGCTGAGCTGTCTTGTATACCAAGGTTCACACTGTAAATGCCGTATCTTGCCAAGGAAATCCCATAATGTTCCTAGGGCCTATGGTAACCAACAACTTATGTGACACTTATTGTTCGGTTCATGGTATAAAGGGCTTGTGGCCTCAAGAAATGGCCATTTAGTCAACTATAATAGTTTAGTATCAGGATCTGTCGCTCTACAGACTAAGATAAATTGCAATACAACATGAATCATCTTGTATTGTCCGTGCTAGGCTTCTTATCCCAGCCGGATCCAGTTCATTTGTTCTAATTGAAAGGGACATCGCGAGGGTGCAGAGCAGCCAAAAGTAGCTTGCGCAAATAGGGTCAAAAAAAAGCAGTTGACGCCGAAAACCACTCCATAGGATACATTTGGTGAGAGATGCCAGAAGGATAAGAGAGTATGAGATGGTGCACCTTGAGATGAGTGACCGTCATAGCACAAAGAAAAGAAGCGAAAATAGCAAAAGTAAAAAAAAGACCCATTTGGGGCCGCTTGCGTGCCCGAGAAGCATAATGCCAGCTATAATGTGAACCAACAAAGGTGGGAGTGGTAAGGCAGATAAATAGACATGGAAACATTTCGGACAAGAAATACACCGTGGGCGCCATGCAAGAAAGTTCAATATGAATCATATTCAACACTGGGTCGGGATGGAGCTGGGTAGGAGCTTAAATTTCTGTGCTTGAATTTTCGGGGGACAAATCATTCGACGCCTTCGTAATGCCATGCAACTTAATGCGTCTGTATGTACTCAATGAAAGAGAAATCATTGACTTTTATGCCCCACTGCGAGACAATGTCGGGCAGATAAAGTGCCCTGAGGGAGGATAGGAGAATATAGATATCAAGACGGAGGAATATCAAGTATCAAGGTCATATGTCATCAAACATTGGGAGATATCTTGCTCATTTTGGTATGTATGTCATAAGCCGTTAAGAGGGCCGAAACCAGCCTAGGCTGCATGGTCCCGGGCTTCAAGAGCCGTTCGAGGGATTTGGGGCTTTGTTACTAGCTTGTTGCACCTTTTCAAACATTTGTTGAAGTTTAGACCCGCTGGCCTCTTTGTTAGGCCAATAGTTGACAGACACATAATCCCTGTTAATTGCGTTAGTGATTTCATCTTTCTAGAAATAGCGGACAATTCTTACCAAAGTCGTTGCTCAAGGGAGTGCATTGATTGATTGCCTCCCAAGTTTTCTTTGATGAATTCACCAATTTTGACAATGGTGTTTCTAAGCTTTAGCGCTCGCTCAGACTTGCTGGGATAATTTTTTGCTGTGATCGTAGAAACCCGCCGTAAATTATCCACAATGGGACGAAAGAACATGCTATTCATGTCTTCCTTGCCAGAGCCACCATTCTCATGACTCTTGCGCCGTCGATCGTCGTTTGTGGCATCTGAGAGACGATGTCGAGGTCGATCAATATCATGTCCAGACCGTGGACGATCATGGCCTGGGGTGTCACGATTGCCATGTGTGTGAGAGCGTTGGCGTGAGCGATCAACTTCACGGTGTCCCTTGCGAGATGAGGGAGCAGGAGATGCTGAGATACTGTCACTTCTAACGCGCGAGCCGCGCTTGTTGTTGCGATGGTGGTTCTCCACTGCACGTTTGGCGCTGGCATTGTTACCACTGCTGTATTTGCTTCGGAGAACTGATAGGAGGTACTCGGCTCGACGGACAAGATGGACAGCTCCGGGTGATTTGGTTGTCTTTTCTTCTCCTTGCAAGCGCTGAGTCTTTCGCTCTACTCGGTGCTCCTCTAGAAAGAACTTGTCCGCAAGACCAAGGTCGGTGTCGTCACGGATCTGTGTCCAGGCACCAAATCCATGACGTCCGATCCCAACCAAGAGCATTCCATCTTCACGAGCGCCCCAGTCACAGCTGTAATCGGCCAACTTGGTTGCCTCCGGGAGACGGAAGTTGCGGAAGTCTGTCAAAGACGTTGTCATCTTTCGCACAAGACGCATATCAGGTGGACGGTCCACAATAGTCCAGGCATTGAGCCGCTTGACGCCGTGGTGATCGAATAACACTGCTTTTTGCTCTTTCTTGGTCAGGTTCTTGCCGGTCGACTTGATGGCTTCCATTTGGTTCAGATTATCATTGACCAAGGAAGAAGCTTTGTCAGTAATCTCGCGAAGGGCAGCTTTGACTGTTTCTCGATCACGGTTCTGGAGCCGCGAGTCTTCAAGAATAAGGTCTTCACAGTCAACCATGTCACCGTAGCGAAGGAATGCACGTGATAGAGCACGGTATTCCTTCTCACCCAGGGGACGTTTGGGATCCAAAGAGCTGTTCTCTTCGTCGTCATCGTCATCGACAGCAACCTGTGCGCGCGCTTGGCGCTTCGCCTTGCGTTCCTCGCGAGAGTCTCGTGACTCAGATGGGGCATCGCGCCCACGTTTGCGAGGTCTGTTCTGCTCAATCACATCTTCAAGATACTTCTCATCGGCCTTACGCTTCTCCTCGGCCTTGATCTCTTGAAGTTTCTCTTGTGGAATAATGTCATCCCACGTGAGGTCATCAACCTTGATGTCAACAAAATCAAAGGCTTTCAAGAATTCCTCACCACCATCGGCTTGTATCTGCTCAGTCTCTTCTGTTTGATGTAACTCGGCATTAGCCAAGACAGAGTCGATGTCAAGCTGCTCAAGCTTCTTCTGGTTGTCTGTCTGTTCGAACATCCGCTGTCCGCGGCGCTTGAGAATGCGAGAAATGTCATCAGTGGAGTTGGGCTCGCCGATCACGCGAGACATCTTGTTCTGCATCTCAGAGGCCTCCTTGTCGGTGACACCCCGCTGAATCGTAATGAATTCCAACAGCAGCTTGTTGCGAGCTCTCTCAATAACTTCTTCTTCAATGGTATCTTTTGACACAAGGCGGTATACGCTGACAGGCCTTGTCTGTCCAATACGATGAGCTCGAGCCATAGCCTGCAAATCTGCTTGAGGGTTCCAATCCGAATCAAAGAGAACGACAGTATCAGCAGTCATTAAATTAATGCCAAGACCACCGGCACGTGTAGAAAGCAAGAACGCAAAATCAGTGCTTTCGGGGGCATTGTAATGCTCAATCGCCAGGCGACGAGCTGCCGAGGGTATAGTTCCGTCGAGACGTTGGTAGGTATAACCACGGTATTCCATGTATTCACTGAGGATATTGAGCATGCCAACCATCTGACAGAAGATTAGAACACGATGGCCGTCTTGCTTCAACTTCTTTAGTAGCTGGTCCAATAGCATCATTTTTCCACTACTGGTGATCATAGCGCGAAGAATGTCCTCCCGCCTGCTGCTTCCTTCCAGAATTCTTGCTTCGGCGTTCGGAAACATGAAGGGGTGGTTGCTCGCCTTCTTCAGCTCCATCATGATGTTCAAAAGCGACTGCTTCATTCCCTTGGCGCCGTCATTGAGTGCAGCATAATTCTTGGTAAGAATGTTCTTGTAGTATTCAAGCTGAACATCCGACAGTTCTACTCGAATAATCTTCTCTGTCTTTGGTGGAAGATCAGATTCGACCTTAGATTTAGTGCGACGTAGCATGTACGGCTGGATAGCATCAGTAAGCTCGGCAAGCTTCTGTGATGCAGCCTCGGAGTTAAGGTCCATGTCAACATCGACCTGAATGACACCAGGATTGAGGAAATCCATCAGAGACGACAGTTCAGCCAAGTTGTTCTGAATTGGGGTACCAGTGATCAAAAGTCGCGCCTGGCATTTCCATTCATTTAACTTAACGTAGAGCTGAGAGTCACGGTTCTTTAAACGGTGTGCCTCGTCAACTGCCATGAACTGCCACTTGAACTGGCCGAGGAACGGTGAATCATTCATAGCATACTCGTACGTCGTCAACAGTACGTGAAATTTTGGCCGCTTAGGATTACCGTCAACCATTAATTCATAATCTCGCAAGACCGAGCGCGCTTTTTCACTGCCATTGTAGACAACATAGTTTAGGTCAGGGGTCCAGTGATCAAAGGTTTCAGCCCAGGCCGGCATAGTAGATAGAGGGACAATCACGATGAACGGGCCCTGTTGCTTCCGAACATGACGAAGCCAGTTGATGAAGGAGACGGTCTGCACAGTTTTACCAAGACCCATCTCGTCAGCAAGCACCACGTTTCGATCTCTGACCCAATTGAAAGCAAGAAAGTTGAGGCCCTTGATCTGAAAGTCTTTTAGCTCCCCATTTTTTAAGAAAGGCGGCGAGCTGTGTATTGGCTCAAAAGACTTGCGTGTAGCCGGGTTGGTCTCGTTCTTATCAGACACAGGATATCGAGCAGAACGATCGATGAAGCGATCGATCTCGTTCTGGGCGATTTCACTAACGACATCCTCTGGCTCCCAAGTACAGGAATCATAAAACAAGCGCTTCCACTTCACGAGATACTCTGAGGTGCCATCTTCACCTTCGCGAACACCAATCACACGCTCGACTTGTTTATAATCTTCAATTGCCTCCACATCACGCTCGCGATCAAGATTCCACTTTTCCCGATCCTCGGGAGGGGCATCAGGGTCGAGCAACAGGCGAAGCTCCTCATTGAGCACCTTGCGGACGTAATTGTCTACTCGACGGGTGCTACGGTAGTTCGGCAAAGCTTCGTTAGGCTCCCATGTTGCATGGTAATGAGACTTGTCTTGCCACTTGATATAGAATTCGAAGTCTTGGCGATCGAGGTTAGGATTCTTGGGGTCGGCGTCTTCCTTCAATCGGTGGTTGAGAACCACGTCCACAGCAAGCCGGGTATCTTCCTCGTAGTTGCCCCAATAGTTTTGAGTTAATGCATCTGGGTCTTCTTCAAATATTGAGTCGTCTTCGTCTTCGTTGTAATTTGAGACTTTGGCCGCATTTCTGGTAGAGAAGCGGACCTCAGCATGCGAAGGCTCCATGCTAGCAGCTTGCATAAGACGACGCCGCGCTTGACTTGTACGAGCCCGCTTGCCGCCATACTCATCACTATCTGACTCAGAAGCTGATGTAATGGTACCCGACCGCGAGGTCTTCGAAGGCTGTTGTGATTGTTCTTTTCGTCGGCGCTTAGAGCGCGGCGCAACACTATCAGATTCAGAATCGGAGGAGTCGGCAAGGGTGCGTGTTGGGCGTGCGCGACCACTGCGACGAAGGCCATATAATGCAGGATCTTGTCTCATGAACTCAGTCTCGTCCGGCGGCGACGATTTCCGCTTCACGCCGCGATCTGGGTGTGATGCAGAGTTTTCACGGCTGTACTGATCGGATTCATCGCCGCTATGGTTCATCGCCACATCTTCCTCGTCGTCGTCAGAGGCAGCTGACTCGCCAGCATATGAATCATCTGCGACATCGGGTTCTGGTGAGGACTCGGAGATGGGATGTGACTCGACAGGCCCGGGGTGACTGTGTTCGCTTTTGGCGTCTGCATCGCTCTGAGCCCCAAACCGGTCGGCGACAGGTGAAGGCGAGAACCCGTTCGCCATTGTGGAGGTAGGATGAGGTTCTTGGCCCGATGGGATCACCATGCTAGATGCTGTGACCGAGGGCAGTCAGCATTGAAGCTCAATTCAAGGTGGCAGTGGTTTCAAACGCGTTGGGGATGGTAGAACAGGTATACGCGACTCAGACGGGAGCAAATACAAGGGAAAATGAGGCAAATTGATGTATGTTATCAAGATTGATGAGATCGATACTTTTTCGATGCCGAGTGGGATGGACGTGGGCACGGGGAGACAACAGCCACGAGATTGACACCAATCCTCCATGCAAAATAACAAACAGATCAGACCCTGCGAAATATGATTGCCAGATCCATTCAAGTCGCGAGAATCGACGAATTTCAGATTCTGGCAGTGGGTCGAAGAACGCGGAGAAGTCTCCGGGTACAGGGTTCGGTCGGCACGTTTTGGGAGTGGAGGGGAATAAAAAGGTCACTTACACTCCATAGCGTGGTGACCCCGTCAAAGGGGAAGGTCGAATGTCAATGTTGGAAAAGAATGGTGAAAAAGTGGGAGTTGTGGTGGAGACTAGAGGTTGATGGAGAAGGCGTGGAAGACCTGAGACGGGTGAGCGAAGAAGAGTTGGGGGAGGTTTGATTCCGCTCGGTTTGGTTTGCACGCCTCACATCTCAGGCTGCCACGCGGCTTCTTCTTTCGGTTTAGCCGCCTCGCTTCCGCGCTTATGAGCCGTGACATGCTTAACATCACTACACATTTATCACGATGCGGTCATGCATAGGATCATATATAGATTGCTGTTAACTGAACCATCTTTCTTGCTGAAAGTGCCTTCTTGTGACCAAATGGGGGGTTGTTTTATACAGGCAACACCATAGTATCTTAACAATCAAGTATTATATGCTATGCTATGTTATTACGGAGTATGTACTATTGACACAGTACAGAATATCCCGTGAATATCTAAATCCTCTCTTATGACGTAAGTCAGAACTTTCGAGGAGAAAAAGACAGCACCGTATGCAAAAAATTTGTACGTACATTAGAAGCCAGACTGTGATCAATTTAAAGTTAGAAGCATAATTCAAGCAATGAAACACTTATGTAGCTGGCCTATTCCATACTACTCTTTAGATATTCTGTAGTCTGCAAGGATTTCTAGCGCTCTGCCTAATAATCTGGGTAGGAATAGTGAGACCGGTTTCATTTTAGTCTCGAGAAAGTCTCCAGAAAATGTCATTAGAGATTCACTGCTAGACCTTTGAAAAATAAAAAACTGTCATTTATCGGTTTAGATATTGTGATGCTCGACGTCAGCCCTAATGGAGTAGGTCACGATACGTTCGTCATCTGGTGGAAGGGCATGCGTTATGGTGTCTGGTAACAAGTGCCCGGCGACTTAGATCATCACTTGTTGCAGGCTATTGAGTCCTATCAGTCAATTTGAAGCCGTTGATGGGTCGCCAGTACCGTCGTCACTCCTCCCATTAGGTTCACCTATATAGTCCAGCGAAGACACAAGGGAAGATACGATCATACGTTCATATACAAATGAAAGGGAATGTAAACCCGGGGTGCGTCAGATGCCAACCCGGATTAAGCTACATCCGGGCCGCCCGTTCCAGCCAATCATGCAGCACGCAAATGGTTTACAGACAGGCCTGGTGGCCTCAGGCCAGCTACGCCCACAATCAATGAAAGCCTGTTCAAATCTGCCCCCGCGACGGCATCCATTGTTCTGCCTCACCACTTCCCTACAAGTCTTGTCGCAAGAAACTTGGTGCTTTCCTGCACCCGACATTTCCGGCTGTGCGCGGCTTATTCTTTCTACCCCGTCCCGATTCGAGTCTCTGCAAAATCTGCAGAATCTTACTCTTCATCGCGACCCGCCGTTTTGCACCCGACGCTGTTTTTCTGAAAGGAAGCCGCCACCATGTCTGACAAGTTTACTCGGTATGAATGAAATTTCAAATCGCTCTTTTGTCTCAATATGTGATAGCGATTCTAACGCTCCATTTTGTATAGTATTGCGATCATCAACTCGGACAAGGTTCGTCTCAAGTACCCCGCGGTCAATATTCTGGTTAGGAGGCAAATCTCGAACTCGACCCGCTAACACAAATTCCCTCCCGATCAATAGTGCAAGCCGAAGGTATGGATATTTATTTAAGATGTTCGCAAATGTGCAAGGGCTAATGCGCCACAGAAATGTCGTCAAGAGTGCAAGAAGTCTTGCCCCGTTGTCCGCACGGGTAAGCTTTGCATTGAAGTGACCCCCGAGTCGAAGATCGCCTATATCTCCGAAAACCTGTGTATTGGTTGCGGTATTTGTCCCAAGAAATGCCCATTTGGCGCCATTCACATCATCA
>KZ119485.1:0-13205 GCA_002153405.1 Mycosphaerella populi pn0402
TTCGAATCAGGTCATCAGGTCAAGAATTGATTGTCTTGAACATGAGTTATAGTAGAAGATTAACCACCTTTCACCATGGAGGTTTTATAGCACACAAGTAATGGTGAATGAAAATAGAATTCAGCTGATCACCTAGCTATACACTATTTGATGTGATGGAATGATGTATCGAGCTGCCATGATACCCGATAGGAGTGTGACTTATGATAGGCATGTTTCTATCGGATAGTAGATGAATTACGGAAGTGCCGAATAACGGGAAAGATTCACCACCTAAAGCCAAATTGCGTGAACCTTGGAAGCCTTGCCATGATCAAAGTATATATCGAATATTGTTTCTGGCGTCTTTATGTCTAGTGCCCCATTCTCGGTCTGGCTAATGAAAGGTAGTTGGAGCTGCTCAGAACCAGATTGTGGTAAATGCGTCGGCAATTAAGTGCATGCAACCTTGTATGCTGATATTGGCTAATATTGCGCATTTGATTGAGTCCGGTGAGATCAAAGTAAACTGAGTGCATTGAAATCTGCCGTCGGAGTTCTATAACTACAAATAAAAAAATATTGCAACCCAATTTAGGGTCAAATCTCGCTGTGGTAGAAAAGAAATCTTCATATACTGTAGCACATAGCTCTTGGAGTAAGTTTAGCACTAGCCTTGGCTTCAATGTGTACGGGGTTATTCGTATATAAATTCGAATTTTTTTAGAAATGGTCTCTGATGAAGGTTATACTAGTAGCCCTGGGGGGTGGTGCTTGTGAAACATCCAGTGAAAGACCCTGAGCATTGGCTACAAACCCTTCGATCTATGTCCCACAAAGCAATCTGCAAGTTAACATATACGAGTCTGGTTCCTGTTAAAAGGGTTTGATCGACTATATGATGCCATGCCACCAATAATTTAATTATTGTAAAGCAACAGGCAAAACGCGGTTTAGAAATCCTACAGTGGATTCGATGGCGGACTAGCATGTTCAAGGAAGTCTCACGATTGATTGAGCACCCGCGTCCCAAAGTGATCTTTATAATGTAGTACAATTAATTCACTTTCTTATGCACCATCACTATATGGCTGATATGCATCTCCCAAGTCATCATGTTCCATCCGTTTGAATGCTTTTCGAACTTCCTCCGGCCACTTAGTATAAAAAACGATGACCCACTGCAGAAGTCCAGCAGACCAAAGTGCAATGCATTGGCCCATCCATAAGCCCTTAAGTCCACATCCATGCTGAAATGCGAGACTTAATCCCAGGGGAAGAGCAAATAGATAATAGCTTACAATGTTAACGGTCGCTCCAATATGTTGACGGCCCATACCCCTCAAAACACCACCGCAGCAGCCGTTCATGGCGTCGGCAATCTGAAAAAGGGCCACTAACGGTATAACATCAGATGTCAGGTTCACAACCTGAGGATCACTATTGAATATCGTTGCAAATTGATGCCGTGTCACCATCAACATAGCCAGTACTATGGACCCAGCGATACAGGCTAGTACTGTACCAATGTGGGCTGTTCGCATCGCTTTAGCAGCATTTTTGGAACCCAGGTAATTGCCAACCCGAGATGAGACTGCAATACCTATGCCGAATGGAATTGTGTTCATCATTTGATCGGCCGTCATGATAACACTCTGTGCTGCCAACGGTATGGTACCTAATCGACCAGCAGCCAAAGCTACAATCTCAAATGCCCACCACTCTGTGCCAACGTGGAGGATACCAAAGATTGCTAATCGAGTGAAAGGCCATAGGTTGTTGAGTGCCTCTCGAGACAATCCTCCCCAGCATTCAGAACCATTGATGAATTTTGCGTAAAGCACCAGCAAGAGAAAAGATAACCAATACGTAATATTGGCAGCAAGAGGCGCCCCGAGCACACCAATTTCAAGTGTGTAGCAGAAGAAATAACATAACCCAGCATTCAAAGGTGATGTAATGAGAAGAACGTAAGTGCCCGCCCCCATGATTCCTATTAGGGGATATATTAGCGAAACAATTTATAAGATACGTATGAGTAGGAACCGACCCTGTGCCTGGAGATACTTTTTCATAGTTTCGAAAAATATATATCCCAGTCCTCCCGGAATCAAGCAAGTCAAGAATCTTGAACTTTGGTAGGATAACTCCGGACCCTGCCCAAGAAGGAGGAAGATGTGATGAGAGCATGCCCACAAAATCGCAACCGGTATATAGAATATGGTGAAGACTAGTACCCCCCGTTGGAGTAATATACCCAAGTCATGTTTATCTTTGCTGCCCGTAAAGGTCGATGAGGCTAATGTGTCTAATGCCGTTGTGCCCCCAAGCGCTATCATCCAGCCAGTCACCATAGCAAACATTAAGGAGAAGGCAGACACAGAAAGATCCATGGAGGATCCTTGTCCGGAAATCACGACTGTCACAGTTTGAAGACTCATCTGTAGCATGTAAGCTAGGATGATTGGTCCTGCGTCTTTCACAAGAGACCAAGATTCCGCGATCCATTTATTATCACGATTGACACAGGATAAAGCCTGGTTAGTGATGGGTAGAGAAGAGCCAGAGATAAGTGGAGTTCGCTCGAATGGTGTCGAATATTCCTCGTTGCTAAGTGCGGAATGTCCACCCATGCTTCCGTGCGATTGTACGGTATACTTGTTCATGTTGATCAACCCTGTTCGAGGGTTCGGAAGCAAGTTTTTCTCGAGTTAAGCTTCAGCAAAAGGAGAATTAAGAAACTGCTGATGGCTAATTATGTATAGGGCTTCTCGGACAAAGTAACCTTGGGAGGGCGTCGCTGGTCTAGGAAAGCTATACGTGCATCAGACATGAATAGTGAGCTTGCGGACCGACTACTGAATATTTAAAAATATCTCATTGAATATAGTCGATCGACTGTCCGACTTCGGCGTGGTATCTTCCAGCAACTCCGAAGTTTTGTTTAAACCCCTCACCAAATTTCCGCCCTTGCAACAAGGCAAGAGCTTCACTGGATGGATTTGGAGAGATAAGAGCTCGTATGATAAGATAGTCTGTTCCCGGGTTATTTGAATCTTCATTTCTCGACATCATAAAACACTATGACACCGTGATCTCTTATCACTGATACCTGTATATGGTGGGTCACTCTGCATATTCACCTAATTAGGAAGTTGAGGGTAGCGATGCAGGACGCTAAGAATATCGGAAGACTTCGGGCAAAATGTTGGATTGTTGAATCCAGGCGAGAGGAATTAGAATGGAAAACTTAAACTTGTGTTACGGCTTCGATTGACTTTCAAATACATCCGTATATTGCAAGTCTCTTTCCCAACCCATTCCAAGGCAATATCAAGTGCACGGTGTTAATCTTGGGAGAGTCATGGGCGCGAACATTCTAACATACGAAACCCCATTCGCCTGTTTCCTGCATTCTTTGAAGTTTCAAATTGCATGCTTGCCATTCTTATCCTGCATTTTGATATTATTCCATTTCCGAATTATCGCACGCCAGAAACTTGCATCGACCCTTTTGAACAGTGGAGCCTGAGTGCAAGTTTGAAATGCCGGAATAGATCATTTTATGGTAACTATATTCCATCTAACATATTATAAGCCCCTTGAATAGTCATTAACATTGTTAGGTTCTGAAAAATCTCATGTGTGAATCGATATCCATCAAATTGAAAAAAAGAAATTGGAGCCTTCTATCGAACGCACTTTGGCAATGTTTCATATAATTCCAGTATAACATATTTTTTATAAATTTAATAGCAGTATACATAGCTAAAGCCTGGGAAAATCATACTAGTTTTCGTTTTTAAGCACCGGATTGTACTCAGGGTTGACCCATGATGGCTTTGGCGATTTAGCCCTCATCCAGGGACCATATTGGTGTAGGAAAAACACGAAGAGTGTTGAGAGACAAAGCACAATTAAAGCCTGTGTTGTAAAAGTCCATGTCCACCCAACGGTAGCTTGCCATGTGGCAATAAAGAACTATAGATGAAACAAAATCAGCATCCTTTCATCAAAAAAAAACGCAGGAACATATAATTGAGAACAGACCGGATTGATGAAAGCACTCAAATTGAAGAAAACGGCATAGAACGTAATAATGCTTGTTGACTGCAGGGGATATGCATCAATGATATAGCTACTGATAGCTGTATTGCCGATTTGAATTCCAGCAGAGGCTTTGATTTGGTGAGCCTCGATTCACAAGCCTTGGAAGTCTAGTGGAAAAGGAAAGGGAGCATACAAAAGAAGAACGCGATCTGCCCCACCATCCAATGATAATTTTTATCAACACTTATTCCCCAAACAATCAAGCCAGCTATAGATCGATGAGTAAAATGATAAATAAAAATAAAAACTACATACCAGCAGTCATAAGAATCGCGGGATAGGCTAGCCACAGCCGCATTTCTGGCACCCGAACGTTGTCGTTTCTCTTCGTCAGACGCATGACAATATAGTCACTGAGCCGCCCCGAACAGCACAGCTCCGATATAAACGTGCCTAGAACGAGTCCTAGGAAAAGTAGTCCTTGTATCAGGGGCGTATATTCTGAGTATGCCTCTGGCTCCATGGTTATGATTGAAAGGATCCACCAGTACCAAGTAAAGGAAAATCCAATGACTGCAATGACAACGACGGGGAGCTGAAAAGTGAGACAAAAACGTGTCACTGCGCTCCAAGGCTTTGGATGCGGCATTCCAGGCACAGGGTAAAATGTGATGAATGGTAAACTAGTGGTTCGGAGGGGCTCATCGTTTGAGATACCCACTGACGCTAGTTCTAAAGGAAGATGTGGCTGTAGATTCCCAGCATTCCCAGATTTCTCCTTCTCATGCATGAGAGGATTATTTCTGATAAGACCGGTATTGAATAACATTTGTTGCCGTGGATACAGAGTTTCCGGCATTAAGAAAAGCTCAAGTGTTAGAAGGACAGCGAACAGGATGCCACTGAACCAATTTACCCAAGACGCACTAACAAGGTTCAAAATCCCACCAACTTCCAGAGATTAGCTCCAGGGACTCAGAAGAATAATTAAAGGCTCAAAACTTACAAGTAGGCCCAATCAAAAGACCAATGTCTACTGCTAACACCCACAAGCCAAGCTTCTGACCTCGTTCATAATCGAAAAATAAATCGTTCACTGGGATATACCTATCAGACCATGAGGATACAACGTTGATAATTGCACTTGCCTGTAGCCATTCCAACTGTAGAAGCTGGACTCACTCCAAACCCCTGGAAAAAACGGGCCGCCATATAACCACTGTAGGACTCCGCAACTGCTGCTCCTATAGTTGATATAAGAGATATAGTGGTCCCTATCAGGAATATCAATCTGCGGCCATAGATATCTCCAAAGGAAGACCATATCAATGGGCCGATCGACAATCCCAATGCTGGGATTGCAACTGTCCAGTTTACCTCAGAGTAATTTATCCTGTACTGGCTTTGAATTTCTGAAAATGAAGGGACGGTAGTAGTGGTGATGTAGGTAAAGAGAAAATACCTAGAGATAAATAAGTGAGACAAAGCTACACTCCTCAACAGAATTCTTTATTTCGTACTTAAGCATAACAATAGCAAGGATGGTATGTTTGCGGAAACTTGACCAGTTCAAGGGGTCCAATGGGTCAGATGTTGCCTGTGGATGTGGATGTTCTTGAGTATCACTGATCATCGTATTGTATTTGACCTGTAATCCTTCCTCAATAGGCATGGATCTTGTCATATCCTGAGATGAATTGGCTTTTTGGGTCTCGCCGAACTGTTTTTCATGCTTTTGGTCCATTATCAATGCCGTGACTCTGGATTTGAGAAATAGCATTCGGCTGGGGTTACCAGTTGAATAAAAATTGCCATTTAAACCCCAGACTTCTATACAGTATATTTCATCCAATTGGAGAGCGTCTGTTTATCTCTCGAAATTCTTATCAGTGGCGTAAACCGGCTTGGGGCCTGGGCCCACATTGGCGGGGATCACCCCAAGGACAACCCAAAACAGATGCGCGTTCTACCCCACGTTATGCTCCCAACTCTCTCGCTCCCGTCAACTCCTATATTGGGTATAGCTTGTATTCACTCTCTTATCTTGAATTGATAGCCGATCTCGGTTTGATCCCTGCAATTTAGTTCCTTCTTTCATTCAGACAAGACTGAAATAAATTGGCGTTTAGATAAGCGATACGATCATTTTATTAACTAATTCCATGATATCCCCGAGGAATAAAACCGATCGTGATCGTCAGAGATATGCCAAATAAGGGCAATGATTAGAGAAATGGAGATTTTCTTGTATATTCCGAGTTCTCTCAGAGACTTGTATGTATTCGAGATTAGTGGAAATAATTGCTAGGCTTGCAAATCTATATAATCCGATACTTTCGCATCCATCATTTTTCCCCAAGAAGTCACCATTTCATCTGAATGAAGTCTTACTCTTATCTGCTAAAGCTTCAAGATGATTAAATTTATTACTGGATTCCTTGTTCTCGGGGGCTTAACAGGAGCCCATGAAACTCATGCCCAGTCGCCTATTGTAGCTGGCCCGCACCGTGGGTTCTGGTATAATACACTACCAGGAGATGGCGGCACTCAAGTGAGAATTAAACACCATTATTCCCACCAAGCTTTGACTGGCTATACTAACTTTGAATGATAGGCCGACTCTGTCTTTTCTGGAATTTCCACCTTTGGGAGATTGCCTTATCATCCGTGCCTCTCTAGTGAAGCTGAAAGATACGACATCGCTTTCCTTGGCGCACCCTTTGATACTGGAACATCCTATAGACCTGGTGCCAGATTTGGACCTAGTGGTATTAGACAAGGATCCCGGCGTTTGAACCTCTAGTAAGTCTACGATGAGGACGAGGACTTCATTCGGTTCAATTGTTTACTTACCTGATGCCTTTTAGCGGAGGCTATAATGTTCCTCTTCAAGCAAATCCATTCACGAGTGAATTGCGGATACTTGACTGTGGAGATATCCCCGTGACTTCGTAGGTTCTACCAAATATGACCTTTAATATAATCATAGCTGATTTGGGGTTCAAATATATAGATACGATAACGAATGGGCAATACAGCAAATTGAAGAAGGGCATAACAGTGTGCTTATGCGGGCGCCCTTCACTGATTCCAACAAGGTGGGACTTTCAAAGGCTGGCAAGACATTGCCGCGGGTAATTACGATGGGTGGCGATCATACCATCACACTGCCACTACTGCGAAGCATCAACAGGGCTTACGGACCCGTCACTGTCATTCATTTTGACAGCCATCTGTGAGAATTTAACCTCCTAACAAAAAGGCTCCAATGGTTATCTAACGGATTACCTGCAGAGATTCTTGGAAGCCAAAAGTTTTTGGGGGCTCTCCAAGCAAGGTCGCTAGTATCAACCACGGTACCTACTTCTATCATGCGGCTATGGAGGGATTGTTGAAGAACGACACCAATATCCATGCGGGTATCCGAACAACTTTGTCTGGCCCTTCAGACTATGAGAATGACGGATACTGCGGATTCGAAATTGTCGAAGCCCGCGAGATTGATACAATCGGTAAGCTAGTTGATACCAACTCTTTAAAGAGGTCTTCAAGATCACTGATTTCTCTGTGTAATAGGTATTGATGGGATCATTCAGAAAATCCGTGATCGTGTGGGTACCGAGAATCCTGTTTATCTATCAATCGACATCGATACACTCGATCCTGCTTGTAAGTCTTCCAGACTAATTCTAGTCCCTGGATGCAATCTCTGATTTGGATTTGGGAACAATAGTCGCACCAGCAACTGGAACCCCAGAGACTGGTGGCTGGTCTACCCGTGAACTGAGAACAATCATCCGAGGTCTTGATGGTCTAAACTTCATTGGTGCGGATATTGTTGAAGTCGCACCTGCTTATGACACTAACGCTGAGCATACGACGATGTGAGATTTTGAACCCACCCTTCATATTTTGGAGCTAACATATTGTCGCCCAGGGCCGCCGCCGATGTTCTATACGAGGTTCTCACCATCATGGTCAAAGGTGGACCCCTATCTACCGAAGTTGTACGTTCAAACGAATTGCGGTAATATTCAGAGATTACGAAAGTCGTGGAAAGCAGACAGGCTATGCTGGCAAGGATTAAGCACGACAAGTATCCCTAGCCTTCGAATCAAACTAGATACTAGAATTATCCCCACGTAAACCACAGCCAACCGTATGATTTATCAAATTTGTGCGCATATGGTGAAGCCCATGCTTTCGTGTTTCAAAACTCGGATGCTCTCTGAATTAGAACTACTGTCCAAAACTTCCGAAGCCTATCATTCAAACTAGCTAAAGCGAGACAGATGCAACGTTCGGCAAGACTATCTGCCATTCTTGATTTTGATTTTGCTTCTTTTACTTTCATGACCGTAGCATTAGCAGAATTGCCTGTTCTGAATAGCTCTTCGTTCTGGTCGTGGATTTATCAGTGTTCTTCCCGTGTGTGGGTCTGATTCAGGAATTTGAGTTTGGGGCGTGCTTCGCGGCAATTCGGGCAAGGTTCCTCGCGTTTCTTGTGCCTCATCATCGTCATACCCCATAAACTCCTCAACACGAGGCTGGAAGCGACTTGTCCGTTGGTTCCTCGTTCTCGCGATATCCGCATCGCGTCTAGGTTTCTACACCCTACAGTTCTCGAGAGCGTTAACAGGAGCACACTCGTACTCCTCTTCATCATCATCATACTCTTCTTCGTCCTCGTAGAGAGCAACGGAGCTTAACGACGATTCTATTGCGATAGCCGTGATGCTATTAACATGCACATTCGAACTCCCCCTGGAATCCCGTTTAACAATGCACCGCTATCTGAGCGATACTGCATGTCGTACAACACATCCGGGCGCGTAGTAGGCTATGTCCTGACCAAATTTAACTGTGCCTGAGGCCCTAGCTGAAACATGCCTCTCCACCGTGCAAACTGGTCCTCAATCTGGTCCTTCCGGAGCACTTCGCGACAAACATAGAGAGGCGGACTAGGGTCTGATACCGAACCGAGCACCATCTTGCCAAGGTTATCAATATGAACCTTGCCAGCGAGGATAAGATCCTTTAATATCTCACAAGTCGATAGGCTGCTCATATAAGGGCCACTATACGTCCAACAAGATAGTGGTGGATTAACACCGAGACGGTTTGAGGGATAACGACAATCCGGCTCATAGTTCGGGTTATTCCTTCTATCTGTAGCTGCATTTAACTTCAAGCTCATCGCTCGCAGTTGCTCCTCTAGTTCCTACATCCGTTTACCAGTATCCGACAGGGACTCTAGCGGTCGTCGAGCTTGACTGTAACTTCTCGGAGACTCCTGAGCTTGCGAGCTCGGTTCTCGGTCAAGCTAATCAACTTCCTGGCTTTGTGACACTAGGTCTCCTTTCCCGAGATCTTAGCGAAGATTCATCTTCTTAATAGCACGCTCGGACTTCAAATAGTGCCTTATAAACTTAAACGCCTCGTCATATAGCACCGTTTCTTCCTCATCCATAGTATCTTCATCTAAGAAGCGTTTAATAATCTTCTTTACAAGGTACAACAGCAACCCCTTAAGGAAGATATCCAATCGTTCAGCGTCTATAAGTACTCCTCTATATACTAGATTCTCCGAGATATTATCGAATTCTTGTATATAGCGTTCTATATCTCCCTTCTTCTTACGATTACTATTAGACAACCGACTAAGATACCCCTTTATAAAACGTAGTCGCTTACTATCTTCCGAGTAATACTTCTTCAAGAATTCGGCCTTAAACGCAGGCCAATCTTTCTTTTCCCATAATAGCTGGCGTTCGACCTATTAACGAGGGAAACGTGTGTAGTACTAGAGTAAGTAGAATATTATTTGCTCCCTGCTTATAATGCCACATCGTGCATACATATCTTCTATCTTCCGGAGAAAATAAGACGCGTCCTTCTCATCAAAGTAAGGCGCGCCAGGAGAATTAGGTAGCGGAATATTCATAACAAACAGCATAGGCCACGGGGAGTACGGTATTATCGGATTTGCAAACCCTGATACATACGGTATCCGTGGAGGCACTCCAGAAGATTACTGAGAAGACTACAGCGGCTGAAACGATAGCAGTGGACGCGAAGATACTGGAAGAGGATACTAAGCCGCAGCATCCTGTCCAGATTTAGATAATCTATCTTCCAGATACTCCCTGAAGCGAGTGAATAATGTCGACTCGACATAAACCGCGCCAGAGGCGCCTCCGTTGCTGTCGCCCATCTCTTTACGAACTCTACCGTCTTTTCCGGCCGGAAAATAGTCACTATCGACTCCAAGAACAGAGGACACGCAGGAACTGGAGACAGAAGCCACAGAAAAGACTGGGGAAGTAGGAGACAACGAAGAGATAGAAGAAGTTGACGAACAAGACGAAACTGAACACAACGATAATAATAGTAACGATAATGATTGAACGGAAGCACTCGAACTTCTCTTATCCTCAGGAAGCTGGCACTCCGGGGCACAGCTATAATAATCCTAAGATCCGGTAGAGATATCCGATGGATTCCGTCACGTTCAACCCCCAAAAGGTTCCCGTTTGTTAGGCTCGTTATTGTTGTCTACAGTATGAGAGTTTAGATAGAATTGCAGATATACTGCGACTGTGACTTGGGTTTGTGTTTGGTCTCTTCTATTCATCTCTTCGACTTAGTCTCCCGACGAGACTACGCTACGTGCACCACCTCTGTTTCAATAGCTAGTTGGATCAGGGTAATTGACTTTATTATTATTATTATTATTATTATCCAGCTGGTACTGTGTCGGAGAACCGAACGAGGCATAAATTGAACCACTGCTGACAACAGAGTGGATACTCTATTTCTAAATCTCCATAATTTACTCCCTATTTCAAGCCTTGGAGGGTTAGTCTATTACACGATTTGGCAAAACTATTGCTACGTATACTATCTCATTATCCTATATATTATGTTATAGTGGGGCGTCTAGAAGTCGGAAAATGCCCCAGTTGATTGATTTTTCCCACTTGAGTTGGGTCCTTATCATAATGAGTGTAGTAATTTATACCTCAGGATGTTCATGGATCGCCTATGATGCGGAGATGCGGATATCTCCGCTACGGTCAGCCTCACCAGCTGGTGTTTCATGGTCATTTTTGACTCTTCTGCCATTCAGCCCATTTTTCAGCTAAAGCTGCAGCGTGTGCGTCAGCTTTAGCTATTTCATCTGGTTCTTCTTCTACTGGCGCTCCCGCGAGTTCGTAATCAGGCACCACCGACTTCTCCAGATCTTTCATCCATTCCGAATTTTCCTTTGCTATATCCAGAAGTGTCCTCCCCTCCTTGTCTTTTGTCATGGAATTGAAACCCTTGGCCTCGAGCAATTTGAACCAAGGACATGCGCGGTTGGAACCAAGACCTGCCACTAGATACAACAGCGTCTTTCCATCTGCATTAGGCTCTAGGAGAGCGTAACCCGCCTGTTCAAATTTATCCAGAACATCTTTGCAAGCAGCATGGTATTCCTTATGCTTCGTACTCTTGAGTCTGGACTTGCAATCATCCGAATTCTCTCCCGCGCACGTGAATAATATCTCCAAAGCAGTCATCCCCGCAGAGTTGCGCGCCTGGGGATCTACTCCACTGTTGAGAAATACCCCCAGAAAACGCCTTTGCTCTTGGGCGAGGCTGTAACAGTGACACGCGCCCAATCTCGACGCTGCAAGAAAGTGAATTACTGTGTTTCCTCGATTATCCTTCGTAAGGGGACTTGGGCCTGCAGCAAGAAGATTGTTCACAGCAGTTTCGAAGCGAAAAAGCACTGGTGGAGTGCCTCTGTCTTCTAAGCTGGTTAATGAATAGGTCATTCGGCGGAGAGCAAGATGCAAAGGGCATACACCAGCGTTGTCGGGTTGATTGATTAGACTTGGGCAGTTCTCTAGCAGGTATGATAGCGAGTTATCGAAAAAGGGCGGCGTTCGTAGCTGCAAGACCCCATCCTGATCGTCAAGCATTTGATGAAGGGCATTCCTTCCATAGTTATCGACTACGAATAGATTTGCTCCGTGCGATATGTAGAAGTCCAGAAAAGTAACACCACTACACCTAATGGAGCCTTCCGCCTCACACTGTCTCCACGGGTTCTCTGGCTGGGGATAAGGATTTCCTCTGATGGCATTTGAACCTGAAATGGACCTGAATTCGAGAAGGTCTTGATAGCTATCTGTGGCGGCATCCAAACCCAATAGACTGTGACAAGCTGCAAGAAAGAGGGTCCGGCCTTGAGGATCTTTTCGTTCGACTTCTAAATTGTCGCCCAGGTAATCAAAAATAGGCTGCACAAACATGCTTCGTTCAACTAGGGAATGAAGGATGCTAGAAAGACCATAATTCCTGGGTAATATCTCTAGGTGTTGGAGATTATCTTCGTCTGCATATTCTTCAAAGTCCAATGGATGAAGATCCTGGGGCTGCGGGGCCCCTTCTTCTTGGATGTGCCGTTGTTTATTGTCGAGTCGTAGAGTTTTCTCCATCAATCCCCAGTAGATAAAACCCACATGCGTATGTGCGTAATCTTCAACCTCCTACTCTTTATCCCTTATATTACCAGGGAAGGTAGAGGTGTAGTAATACGAAAACAAAGGCTGTCGGAACAGCGCAAAGAGATCTGCACCATGGTGGAGGAGGGCTTTCAAAATACGTGTAATTCGCGGCTTATCAGTACTACTCCCGCTAGTATCGGTATCCCTAAAGGGCCGGCGTAGCAGAGGAGCTTCTGAGGTGTCGAAGAAGAGTCGCAGGGGTCGCTTATATCTTCCTTTATCGGCCCAGTCGCCATCAACGTCAACTGTCGAGGCCAACTAGTCAGATCGGGCATTTAGATTGACGCCAGAGGCCAGGAGAGATTCAATATATTCAATAAGTTCTGCCGCTTCAGCAACAGCTTCGTATAGTCGAAGAACAGGAATATTTTTGATCTCTCGTCGTATTTAGAAATCCGCAGGGTGTGCGGAGTATAGAGAACAGAGGCTGGAGAAATTATCACAGGAATTTAGAATTCGCTAGTTCTACACTGATCTTTGGCCTCTAGGGCCAATGGGGAAAGGAGCGATCTTCCTCATTATTAGGAACAGCTATAATATTACTCGCTCCTACTTTAAAGTAAAATTAATAAAACTTTAATATATCCACTTCTATAATAGTAATTTTTTACTTGTAGTAAT